>JBBPBP010000003.1:4630650-4646846 GCA_037974735.1 Cicer chorassanicum
AATTTTTGAATTTGTATTAATTGTTGTTTTGGTAAATGTGTTTATTACTTACTTTAGTTCTAATGTTTTTTTCTTAATAAATAAAAGTTGCAATAATTATTATTTTATTGTGGAACAAGTTTTTATTAGGCTTAATTATAATTTTTGCCTCTTTATTTTCACTAATTTACAGAATTGATCATATTTTAAATAGTCAACAATGTTGGTCACTCTTTTAGAGTTTTGAACTTAAAAATGATGATTTGACATATTTTAAATGATGTTACATACGATTTCATAATATAAAATCTTCTAGATGCATTAATTATTTATATGTCATTATTTAAATTACAAAAATGAAAATTTTCTGAAGTTGAAAGTTAAGTTAATAGATATTTCTACTGCGATTTCATAGGTATTAGTTATTATACGTCATCATATCATATGTCACGTTATTTAAAGTATCTCACATCGCTATTTTTTAGTTATAAAATTAGAATGAGAGACCAAATATGTCAATTTTAAAATAAGGGAACTCATTACTCATTTAAAGAATTTGTAAAAATTAGAGAATAAAAGTGCAATTAAGTCTTTTTTATACATGTTTTTCAATTTTTTACAAGCTTTTGTAAAAAAAATTATAAGCCGATTTCACCACTTAATTTATTTTTTACAAGCGCCTTCCTTTCATAGACACTTTTATTTATTTATATTTTATTTAAGATTTCGGTTGAAGATATCTTATTGCATATGTTGCGTCTGCTTTGTATGCGAAAAAGAAGTAGCTACTAATTTTATTTTATTAATGAAAAAATGGGATAAAACCTAAAATGATGATATTGAACCAAAAATGCGTATTCGAGAATCGATTACGAGTAGGGAAAGTACTACCACCCTACACTGTCCGTTAAAACAGTTACTCTATAATTAATTGTATACAAATAATTTATTTATTTTACTCCAAAAAGAATATTAAAAAAAAGAAAATAAATTATTTACATTAATAAAAGAAGGAATTTTTTTTTCTTCTTAATTTGGTTTGACTAAGGGAAGAACTTGCTCCTACGTATCCCCATTTGCAATAGAAAAATCAAAACTCACCTAGTTCTTAGTAGAAAATATTTGTTGATTAATTAATTTTATTATTACTTAATTTTATTTATTATTAAAAAATAGGTTAATAGTGATAAGTGAGAAAGAAAAATGATTAACAAATAGAAGGATAATAAAACAACGAAAGATATAACTATTTTTTTAAAACAAATGTTATTTTCTCACGGGTTTCATCAATTTAAGAGGTGTATGTTTTGTATAAAAATTAAACTCGAAAACTAGATGTGTATCATGGTAAATCGTAATATATAGAAAGTATCAAAATTTAGTAGAAAAAAAAAAACATCATAAAAAAACATCAAAATTTGGATAAATGTGTGTTTGTTTCAAAATTTTTCAAACTAAAAATCATTTTTTGTTGGTTGAATGATGTTTGTTTCATATTTTTGAAAAACCATTTTATAGCTAAACATAGTAGCTTAACATATTTACCTTCTGCGACATATGAGAGAGAAAAATGTTACCAAATTGAAAAACATGGAATTTAACTCGAGAGATGAAGTGATGTAATTACCCTTAATCTTTTTCAAAAATTCGAAACTGTCCTTAAATGTGTTTTCTCCCTCATGCACTCAACTTCTTCTATCATCGTATTTCTCTTTACCTTTGTCTCTTTGTCTTATTCGCGTCTTTGTCTTCCATGCCATTCTAATCTAAATTTTCATGAAAGTAAGTTTACTTCTCATTTTCGATTTTTTCCACATAATTTTTTTATTTTATTTTCTATGCCTTTTATTTGAATCATTTATCTTTATAGAGATATTCATATATTCATATCAATTTTCTTTTGCTTTTGGGTATTTATTTATTGTTTTTTATATTGTACGATAATTTGATGAGTATTTTAGGATTTGAATTGCGTCTAAGAAATGAATTAACACAATAATAATAAATTTCACAGGAATTAATTTTGGTTTTGTTATTTTTGAGTTTCGAAAAACTCTTTAAAATCACAATTTATGTCACCGAAGATATTACTGGGTTGAGTCGCGGACTAGGTCGCTCTCTTTAAGACGTTTCGCGGCACTGCCCAAATTGTGCAAGGCAGACTATCAACCACGAAGTCCCCAGGATAAAACAGCCCAGATTCACTGTATCGGAGTTCCACTGCACTGTAGAAAACCGTTCTAGAATTACACCCTCAATATGGCTGTTAAAGCCACTCTCAATATGACGATAAAGTCATTCGCAATATGGTACTATGACCACTCTAAATCAAAAGAACTACGGCACAAAAACCGCTCTAAAAATGAAGGAACTACGGCATAACAACCGCTTTAAAAACCGAAGGAACTGCGGCATAACAACCGCTCTAAAAACCGAAGGGACTGCGGCATAACAACCGCTCTAAAAAACCGAAGGGACTGCGGCATAATAACCGCTCTAAAAACCGAATGAACTGCGGCATAATAACCGCTCTAAAAACCGAAGGGACTGCGGCATAATAACCGCTCAAAAAAACCGAAGGGACTGCGGCATAATAACCGCTCTAAAAAACCGAAGGGACAGAAAGAAAGGGGAGAAGTGGCTCGAAAATTGGCGAGCAGAATAAAAGAGAGAGAAAAGAGAAAGTTGGGAAAAGCATCCAACTTTGGTGTGCTTTTCTCAATAGATTGATACTCATTATATAGTGATGGAAGCAAGCTCACATATGATTTCTAAGCAATGTGGGACTTTAGCATTCTCAAAATAGGAGAGTTTTCCAATGTGGGAGTTCAAAAAAATTTCTTTCCAATGTGGGACTTGAATTTTAAAAACATGTTTCATTCCACTTGAATTTACAAAAACCAATTATTTCCAATGTGAGACTTCAACAAAATATTATTTATTTTTTTTTTCAATTCACATAATAACATATTATGTTCCAACAGGTTTTCATAGCACCTGTCAAATATTCTACTAAGTACTAAACTATCAAACTAAATACATTATGAGAGTTTGTCATGCTTACCGTATTTACTCTTAAGATTACTGACTTAAATATCAATTAGAATGACAACTAAAAATAGATGCGAAAAGTTTTGAGAGTAATAGAAGAATTGTTGCAAGATGAGATGATAGTAAAATAAACTATTTCTAAAAATTTGCAAACATGTTTTCTTAAAAATCATTTTTTATGACCTTTATGATAATTTTGTAATTTAAAAAATCACTTTTACAAATTGTATACAGAAAGGTTAAAAATTATTTTTATTATAGTAAACAAACGGAAGTTAAAAAATCATTTTTTAAAAAAATCTCTAAAAAATAATCTTTAAATTTATTTAAAATAAAAATCATTTTTATTTAAACTCAAATAAATGCCCCAAATGTGTTTCTTATTTTTCAGTGTAAATTGAAGTGAGTGGTTACAGAGAATATTGTATAAAAATGACGCGACGAAGAACCAATCAACCAACAGTATTCGTTGAAGTGCAATTCAAACACTTCTCTATTTTTCTTTTCTTTTCCTCCCTCCATTTTATTTTATGAGTGATTTCATAGTTGTACGAGAATGATATGACAATGATCAATAATGTTTCTCTCATGGGTATAGGCAGATTCCAACACACCAAACCTAATATTTTCCTCTCTTTTTGAGAGTCCTATTTATAATAGTAGATTAATAGATTAGATAATTTTTTTTTAGAAAAAAATCTATCATAATTATTAATCAATTATACATTTCTTAAAAAAATTGCTATTATTTGCAATTAAAAACAACTTATAAAGATTGATATTTTTTATTACAAACTTTCTTAAAAATATGTCATTATTACTAATTAGGGTAAATCAATAAGATTGATCTTCCCATTACAATTTTTTAATTAATTAAAACAATTTGATAATTTCATTCTAAAATTATTTCCCTTTTTTTAAATAAAATATTTATTTATTTTTTCTTAAAACATAGTAAATATCTAACGTATTATATCTTTTTTACTTTTATTATTCTAGTAATTTTTTTAATATTTCCGTATAAATTTCGATATCTACAACATATATATAAGATAATAGAGTAAATCTTATGACGTATATTTTTTTAATTAAAATAATAATAAAATATATTAATCTGGTGGTTTTGTTTCTACGGATGTACGATCCAGTTAATATATAGGAGTATATGAAAGATAAGATACCGGACATATAAGAAAAGCCATCGATAGCAAAACACAACTGTAAAAGATCGACAGATAGCTTATGTTGCAAGAACCCTTTATTACTAATTTTATTATTTTAATTTTGTGTTCAAGTACAATTATTATTGTTATTCACGCTAACCGCAATAGCTCCTTATCTTCGAGGTTAAGTGTCTGTGTCTCTACTTTCACTTTCAAATCTGCAAATTAGGTTTGTTTTTCAATTTCACCACTAATCAACGCCTTATTGTTGTTGCTCTTCCTTCAATTTTATTTTTATTTTATTTTTTATGGGTTTGTTTTTATTGCATGTAAATTGATGGAAACTTGGCAACTTGGAATTTCAGATGTAGAAATTATGCTATTATTGTTGCAAATAAGCTGTTTACCTAAACAATATTTTTTGTTGCTTTTTGCTTATGATGAATGAACCCTTCCTTTTGTTTTTCCTTTCTTGTTTTCTTAACAACCAAAGCAATTTTCTGAAGTGATCACAATCCAAATGTTGGGAGTTTGTATGTACCCTGTTTGGAATTTATTTAATTTGCTTTGCATTTTGCTTAAGTGTTTATTTCTATAACAAAAGTCAAACTATTTATAAGTTATAAGTTGTTTGCGGAAGCTATCCAGAAGTGCATATGAAAATAAATAAAAAACAACTTAAGGCATGTCATAAATGGTTTTTATTAGCTCTCTCAACAGTCTTAGAATTTATTATGCTAGTTGATAAATTCAAATAAGTTAATCCGAAAAGGTCAAACTTCTTAAGGCATTCTTTGTAGGAGTGTATGCTAGTTTGAGAATTAAACCGCATGTAATGTTTAATCAGCTTTTAGTAAATAAATTTATGGCTATTCGCTTATGAAAAACTCCTAGAAAGATTATAGATGTTTATAGAGAATTCAAGTGAGCTAAAAAGGTTGAGCTAGAGAAGTTTATTTTAACATTTTTATGGAAAGTTATTCTTTAAAAGCTCTTGATTATTGTAAGATTCATTTAATATTTCATTTTCCGTAATTGTTTCTTGAGAAGTTTATCCAATCCGGTTTGAAGTAATTTTCATTTGTCTCCCACTATCTTTCTAATTCTCATCGTCACTTCTATAAAGAGTTAAGACACTCCTCTTCTACGATCGATGGGGGAGTGGAGAGTGTTGTTTTTTGAATCTTTAACTTCACAATTGTTGATAATGCATAAATATTATTTCTAAATATTTTCCTTCCCCTGTTTGATTTTGCATCTTCTAATTTATCAGCCATCAAGTTTCACCTTTTTTAGTCCTTTTGATTTTTGCTTTTCCTGTTCTTATTGGCTCATAACTCGCTAATCAAGTGTTGCATGATATATATATTTATTGATCAATCTCTGACTTCACTATTGTTTTCTATAATTTCTTTTTTGTTCTGGTAGACTTAGGGGAACTTGTTCTGCTGAAATAGGCACAGTCTTTTTTAGGCTACTTTCATTGAAGTTTACAAGTTAGTGGCTTTCAAACAATTATATGGGGAACTGCTTGGCTAAGGTGAGAATATTTGAAAACGTCAAACATACCATTTACTGTTATGCTCATTTAAAGTTGAACGTGTGAGGCCTATCTCCCGTTTTCTTCGATAAACTGTACAAATAAGTACTTTCTAAAAGCAAAGGTCATAATTTTTACTTTAAGTGTGTTGCATGTTTTTTTGTTGGTAAAATTGACGCATAAGGAAGAACTGCTGTTGTAACTTTGAACTGATGGTCTTTTACTTACTATGCCTTCTTTTTTTGGCCAAAAGTTACGTATTTGCGAGCCATGTCTAGAGATTAACTTTCACATCTTCAACTTGCCTATGTGAACTGAGTTGTACGCAATCAGTTGCAGATAAGTTAATCGGTGATAATAAAAGCAAGAACCGAGAAACAAATATAACTGGATGCAACAATTAATGAGAACTGTGTAAGAATTAGATGGTAGATTATTTTAGGTCTGCCAACTGTTCTAATTCATCTAAATATTACTCAATAATTTATAGTTCAAATTACACTGCTTAGGAGACTGATGAAAAGATTTCTTTAATTGTTTCCGATAAATAGCTATTTCTAAGATAAGGAAGATCATGTTAGAGAGGAAAGTGAAAAAGATAGAACTAATTTGCAGTTTTGCAACTTTCATTCTCATTTTCTTCACTTATTCCCCTCGCCTCACACCAAAACCTCCTCTTATTTATATTTTAATGGTGATAAAGGGTTATTCTTTGACTAAGGTATAGTTCTAAATATATCTCTTTTCTTCATCCCTATTCCAGCTCATAACTGATATTGCTGTGATTTTGACCTATGAAAACACTATTTGTTATGTATGATGCACCTTTAGCAGTGACTTTTCTGTTCCTAACCACCACCGGCTACCGGAAAGGAAAAGTGAAAAAAGGGTTGTGTGGTATGAACACTTTTAATTGAAGGCATTTTAGGTGTCCAACATATATAGTGTTCGACACCGACACATGTAGTTACATTCAAATTCTTCCATTTTTCAAGTTATTATCGGTGTCACACGTCGCTGTCAGTGTGTGGTGTATGGTGTCCGTGTATGTGCTTCATAAGTTTAGGTGTATTGTAGCTCTTAAAAGATTGTGGTACTTCAAAGCTTCTAAACTTTGTATTTCGTCAATCTTCATCATTTATTGATGAATCAATTGACACAAGTTTCATGTTTGAAATGCTTGTAGCATCAGGATAAGGATAATGATTCTGATCAACATGTGGAGTTTGCTGCTGGTAATGTGGTACTTATTACCACAAAAGAATCTTGGGACCAAAAGTTGGAAGAAGCAAGGAAGGATGGCAAAATTGTAAGTTTCACTTTCACCTCTTTTCTAATATATGTAGGAGTAGGACAAACAAATTGAAGGCCTATTTCCTTCCATTTTGTTGTGTTGTTTGGCTGAATCATTAAAACTACTGGGCATTTGTATAGTTGGTATATGGTAACATTAACATCTGTATTTTCAAAACCTCCATAATCTCGTTAGAATTGTTTCGGTCGTACAACCACAGAAAGAAGTCTACATGTGCGAGTCCATATTATGAGATGCAGTGCTTCTTGTGCTATGCTTATGGTTTAGGGTTATTCATGAGTTAACTTTTGGATTTTGTTACAATTATATTTCAAAAGCTATCAACACAGTACTGGTTCAGAATCAGGATATCTTGTTAATTTCCTGCTATTTTATCTGACCAAATTGTAAAGAGCACAAGGCTAATCTTCAAGTGTCTAATGGTATAACCTGATTTCTCAAGATTGGTGTGGGGAGAACCTTCCATTACTCTTGAAGTACTTATGAAAAAATAAATATTACAAGAATCTTGCATTAACTATGAGTTTTGTGACCAATAGTTTTTGTATAAGTTGAGCTTAACTTTGGCATCCTAATTTTTTCAAAAGCTCTCTCATTTAATTACTCCATAAACATTTATAAATTTATAGGGATTTTTTCCGTTTAAGAGTCAATAAATTACTTTAATTGAAAAGCTCTAACAAGATAGAAGTGAATCCAAATTAGGCCTAATCTAGTGGTGGTGTAGAATTTGTGCCAATTAAGTAAGATATATTAGCGCTGATTGCTAATTAGTACTCTCTTTTGCTATGACCAGTGGCAGAGCTTGGTTGATTGTTTTGAGGGGGCCAAATATTGCTTGCCTAAATATATTAAGTGAAATAATTAATTGTTAATAATTTAAGTGATGGCGTATTAGTCAAGATATGTTTTTAACAGCATGAAGAATGAGGTTTGAAACCTTCAGATACCATTTTTCCATAATAAAAATGCAAAAAGAACCCACTAGGAGTCGATCTTGCATCCTCGTATATTGATTGCAGATTTTCCAGTATATTTTTCTTAACTTTATTTTACTTGTTATGCTATATAATTTATTTTATTTGGGTACAAGTACAAAAACTGATACTAAACCTCCGTGTTCAACAGGTGATTGCAAATTTCAGTGCAGTGTGGTGTGGTCCTTGCAAGATAATTGCGCCATATTACTGCGAGTTGTCTGAGAAATACACATCTATGATGTTCTTAGTAGTTGATGTGGATGAACTAACTGTAAGTAGTGAAGCTATAGATATTACTGTTTCATATAATTTTGTAAATAAAGTTTCTTAAGATTTATTTGTGAACTAGCACTCCCCTTAAATATGGAGACAAATATCTTCACATGCAAATAAATTATCATATACTCCCTCTGTCTCTAAATATAATATCCTCTTGAGATTTTTCTCTGTCCATTTTTATAGGACTCTTTTCAAATTTTCAACTGTATTTATTATTTCTATAGCAACATACCCCTAATTATGTTTTATCTTTTTCTGCAACTTACAAGAAATATTAATATGAAAACATAGACAAATTCTCTTTCTTGGAGGATAAACTTGTAAAATAATAGCAATTACCAAAAATTTAATACTATTGCCAACTTTTCTTAATTTTCGTGATTTAGGCAATAGAATCCTATATTCAGGGATGAAGAGATTATTAAATCTTGGTGTGGCAACATATTTTATTGAAATGGTTGTGTATGTTGCAGGACTTCAGCACTTCATGGGACATCAAAGCCACACCAACTTTCTTCTTTCTTAAAGATGGACAACAACTTGACAAACTTGTAGGAGCCAACAAGCCAGAGCTTGAGAAGAAGGTTGTTGCCATTGCTGATTCACTTCCTCAGAATAATAAGCAGTGACTTGCTTTATTTCTGTCTGTAGATGCTGTGGCCTCTCTTCCGTCACAAGTCGCGAATTCATGGCCATATTGATGAGTACTTCTAAATGTTTTGCTGCGAGTGTCTTTGTATGTTTAACTTGGATGTAATGTAAATATAAATTTCAGAGTGTCTGTGATTCGAAGTAATGCTGCTGTTGTAGTGAAAAAAGCCTGTTGTGCAAATATAAAATTTGTTCTGCATTATTAAAAAGTTTGATTCTTTTAAATAAGATATGGCTTGAGTTTTTTGAATGAAGAAAAAAAATCAAAACTACTATAGAGATCCTTTAATCTAATTTAAAGTTTTAAATTTGTTTGTCATCTTTTTTTTTTCTTCCTCAAGATGGTCTTTAAGTATTAAAATGTGAACACAATTGATTTCTTTTGTCATTTTTCATATAGTCTTACTGTTAACTTTCAATATTTAAGGGACTTATTTGAGACAAATAGGTCCATTAGTGTCAACTTTTTAATACTTAAAATGAGCAACTAGAAAAGAAAAGAAAAAGAAAAATGGTTTTCTTGCTTTCTAAGGACTACTCTGAGGTCTATTTATGTGACAGGCTATCTTGCTTTCTTTTTGGCCTTATTTTACTTGGGCTAAGTAAACATGTGTTATCTTTTTTATAAATTCATTTTAGGATAAATTTCTCATCCAACATTTCTAAAATAAATGACACTTGATTTTGAAAGTGTACTTTTTGAAATTTTACACAGTCAAAAAATCATAATCAATTTAGTTATCGCAAAGGTCAAATAATATTAGTAATTTAATAGTTGTAATTGATTGATAGTATAAAAACTCTTTACATTAAAAGTATATACAAATTAAATTCTCGTAAGTACATTTTTTAGACAGCATGAAATTCACGTTTTTTCTTTGTATAAATCCGAAAGTTGCATATTTTCTAGTGTCTCTAACTCTATGTTTTAAGAGCTAATGAGTAAAAAAAAATGTTTTTTTTTTAAGAAGAAAAGGATGGTAAATTGATTGGCCCAATTGCAAGGCTTTCTTATCTTAATAACAAGCTTTAGAAGCATCTCATTCCCTGTCCTATCACAAAGTGTTTCATTTTATAAAAACTTATTAAAAAACTATATAATATTATCTATTTAATATTTATATAAAACAATTTAATTTAATGTTTTCTTCAAAAATGTGTCATCAGAATCCAATTTCATCTTAGAGTTAGTGGTGGACTTTATGCGATACAGCCTAGCATTGCCTGTGTATGTATGGGTTGCATTGCATATATTGATCATTGTCCATCCACTTCTTTTTGACAAGAAAAGCAAGGTTTCACATTGGTTCCAGGCATTTGTATTTTCTTAGTTGTACCAGGGATACTTGGTTGGTTCGTATAAATTTAGAGCTTGAGACATCTTAATGAATTTGAATTGTGGATAAAATACTCAAAATTTTACATTTTATTAATTAATCTAACATATAACTATAAGTAAATTTATAACATAATTAATTATTAATATATCATAAATATTTAGTTTAAAGAATTTTTTTATTTGATAAGTAACTTTTTTTGAAGTCTAAAACTATTGCCTTAATGCCTTTACCTTTGTGCTGATCCTGATTCATGCACAAAAAAAGTAAGTGTTTTACTATTTTTTAGTTTTTATAATTTGGTTATAAATGAATGGTATTTATATTTCACGAATAGTAAAAATGTAACACCAATTAGTAGAGATTTCCCTTCCTTCTTTCTTATGTTTGAGATTTTCCTTCTATTATAAAAAAGAAAGAGTTATGTTTGAGACTTGAGTTAATTTGTACGCATCTCGATTATTATATTTTGTTTGATGGGAGCATAATTAGTTATTCACATCTTTATTTAAAAAATTTACAAATATTTTACTTATTATTTTACAGCCAAACAAATAATTTATTTTCAACAATCTTTCCTTATTTAGTTAATTATTTCAAACAAGTACCTCATTTGTCAATCATAATTGACGTAAATGGTTGGATCTACTGACATGTCTAATTTGTGTTCAACTAAAGTCTCAAGTTTGAAATTATCTAAATCATATATTACATAAATCTTCACAAAAATTGGTAGTTATTAGGTGTATCTCTTTAATCTAATATCTAACTTATTTCCGATAAAAACAATAAAAATCGCATACACCTTATTTCACGTTTTGTAATGCAACTAATTTCATTGAGACATTAACCTAAATACTCCACCTCCAGCTAATTCAAATCAAGCAATTTATACGCCAGATCACCATCGCTTTGCATTTAATTCAATCATTTTATTGACAAGTGTTGCATATTTAATTTGTTAACCTTCGTTCTATAATAAAAGTTAAGATAAAGAAGACACAAGTGAATGAATGAATAAACGAATATGACGGTGAAGTTTGGTGCTAAGTGTCACATTCATGATGAATGATTCATCAATGGAATAGGACCCTCTCTTCATTTTTATTACCTATATTTATTTATTTCTTTATATGCATACAACACAAAATGTCTACCTGTTGACAACCATATATATAAACAAAAGTTAAGCAAAACTCTCCCTTTCTAACACTTCCACACGTCCTCTTGAGTGCTTGTCCTCAATCATCATATCCTATATATTAATTATTCCACCCTTCAAAATATTTATGATTCTTATATATATTATTTTTTTAACATGAGATTCTTATATTTATATCAATTTATAAAATAAATTGCTTAAGATGTGCTTAAATAAATTTATACTTCCTTAAAAAATCTTATACCTCTCCTAAAATATGGTTAAATAATACATACGTACCTTGTCTTCCTCTATTCTATAAAATAAATTATTTTTTTCTCAATTACACACAGTCTCTTTATTTCATAAAAATATATATATTTTTCCTATTTTGGATTAAGACAACTTCCTCTTATCTTAAATTTATTTCATAAAAACAAAATTTGGGAAGTGGATTATTTGTTTAAAATTAGAAATGTATATCATTTAAAAGCATACAATTAATAGTACTGATGCATACTTACTTTCTTAATAAGGAAATAAGAGTTTAATTTTTGAATATTTTAAGTGTAAATACTGTCAACGCATTATAATCGTTTAAGGGGTGATAAATTTAAAGGTAATTTTAGTAAAAGCCAACTATTTCTATTGATATAGAGTTGTGATTAAGTGATAGTATAAAAATTTTTTACACTAAATGTATATATAAATTAAATTCAAGAAATAAATGGTATGGTAATTTACAATATAAAAACAATGATAAATAAAAACATGTCAGTTTACTAACTAACATAAGAAAATAGATGCTAACTTATCAACAACAAAATAGATGTTTAAAAAGGGAGTGAGACACACCCTCATCAACCATTGTCTTGCAGGTCTTATCAATCATTGAGGAACCCTACGGTTTCCAAAGATTAAGATTACAACAACCTCAGTTATAATACATTGCTCTTCAATCTTTTATGTCCACATATTACAACCTCTTAGATACTCATAATGAATCAGAAACAATAATACAAACAAAAGGAATAATAATAATATTAAGAAAATTAACAAGTAAAGTTCAGATTTGCTTTAGGCAGATTGCACTACCCAACTTGATTGAGTGTTTGAACGTGTAACGAATTCATACTAGATGAACCTTAACGCCCTTTTGGATTCATGATCTGTGAAAAAACAGCACTAGGAGTTAACCCATCAGAATCTTCACTAGCCAAGCTTCTACCTCCAATACTCATTGACATGCCACTGCTTTTGGAATCAGTCACATTACCATCGTAACCCGGCAACGCATCCAACTCCTTCTTTCCTTTCAAATCTGTAAACAATGGCTCATCTTCGCCATGTATTCCGCCAAAACCATTTCCACTCTCTTCAGCGCTTTCTTGCAGCTGCAAAGCAAATTCCAGGTTCCACAAGACATCCCCCATGGATGGCCTTTCAATGCTTTGGTCAGCCACGCACTTCATTGCTGTCTCGGCGAACTTCTTAAAGCATTCAGGAGCTATCTTGCCCTTCAGATAAGGATCACTGATTTGGTCAAGAATGCCTTTTTTGTAGCAATGAGCTGCCCATTCAGCTAGACTCACTTGCTCTTTAGCTAGGGTTGGGTTCAAAGCCGGGCGAGCGCAGAGTATCTCAAATAGAACCACACCAAATGAGTACACATCGGATTTGTCGGTCAGTTGCTGCCTCCTGAAGTATTCTGGATCCAAGTACCCGAAACTACCCTTCACCACAGTACTTACATGTGTATTATCCAATGTAGGACCTGTTTTTGACAATCCGAAATCAGAAACCTTGGCCACCCACTTCTCATCTAGTAAAATGTTTGTTGTCTTCACGTCACGGTGGATGATAGTGTGTTTAGCGCCGGTGTGAAGATAGTGCAAACCCCGAGCAGCTCCAATGCATATCTCAAGCCTTTGCTTCCACGGCAGTGGAGGTTTCTGTGTTTTGTATAGATGCTCCCTGAGTGTTCCATAGGCCATGTGATCATAGACAAGGATCATTTCAGTGTTCTCTTCACAGTATCCAATCAGCGAAACAAGGTGGCGATGCCGAAGTTTAGAGAGCATTTCAATTTCAGTTTGGAATTCATGCACACCCTGTTCAGAGAGTGGATTCCCACGTTTAATTGCCACTTTAGTTGATCCACCGTCAATTTCTCCTTTGTAAACCTTGCCAAATCCTCCCACACCGAGAATCAAAGCCTCATCAAAGTTGTTTGTGGCAGCCTTGATTTCAGCAAATGAGAAATGACGACAAAGGTTTTGTGGAAGTGAGGATGTGTAACTTCCTGTTGTGTTGGTCTTGGCAGAAGCCGCAGAGTGGGAATTACCATAAAGCGAAAGCGGAAGCCAGCCAGATGGTCCTTCACTTGTACTAGAATCTTTTCTACGCCTATGGCGACGAGATGTGCTGAAAGCATATAACCCAACCACAAGTAATAAAACAACTCCTGCACCAACACCTCCAGCTATAAGTCCTGTATGGCTGTTAGATTTATGGCTTGATTGCCTAGCCATCGACGGATCAATTAAGTCCTGCAACGGAAGAGGAGGAGGGTTTGTTCCTGCCAGATTACCATTACTATCACTGACTTTGAATATCTCTATTCCATTCAAGATTGCATCATAGTACTGCGGCTTAGCAGTTGTATCTGGATGCAGTGCAAGCCATAGGTCCTGCCTTGGTTGCCCATTAGGAACAAATACAACATAATCTTTATGCACCGGAACCCCGTTTGAATGTGGAAGGTTAAAAGCATCTGCCCAGGCAATAACATCAGCCCCATCAAAAGCAGTTTGATTAGCGAGGAATATATTAAATACTCTTTCATTAATCTTGGTTATCGTCGTCGTGCCCTCACAAAAATGAAGTCTCACAAGATAGGAAAACCCAGAATCAATTGAGAATATCCAAGTCAAGTTGTAATTCGAGTTGATATTGGCGTTCGGACCCATCGATCTGGCCGTCAAGTAAACATCAGTCGGAGCAATATACGACGGTGTTTCCGGAGGATACTCAATCTTCACTTGTGGATCAGCAGTCTCGGTAACTCCAAACGCGGCCCCATAGATGAAAGGCACATCATCACTCCATGACCTAAACATACCGGTATCATGAGAAGGCGAAATATCATTCCCACCCACATTTAACCTATAGATATTTTCAAGTGCAGTGCTGTTGTCAATGTTGAAGACACTATTTGTACCAACCATCATGGTGTCAGAAGAAGTATAAATATCAGGCATCGACACAACCTCAATCCCATTAACAAATGCATAGGCATTAGTTGCATTGGTAGATGGAGTAAAAGTCACATTCAACGTACCTCCATCAACATGGATGGAATATTCCTTCACAATATAATCATAATTCAAACCCAAAGTGGTCTCAAGAACACTGAAGTTCCTAAGCACGGTGTAGGATTGCGATGTCACGCCAAACCGGGCATCGGATATATTAAGACCTGAATAAGAAGCTGCATAAAAGTACAACCGGAGGAACTTCCAACCAGAAGCCACCGGAAAATTGTAGGTATACGGCGATTGAAATATCCGTGCAGTCATGAACGGAACTTGTGGAACTGCAGGGTCTTGAGTTGCAGCCTGTGAGGTGGTGGATTTTCCGGTTGAAGAACCAAACTTGGAACCATTATCAGTGGTCCATTCACGGCCATCAGGATCAGAACTGACAGCAGGGCCACCACAATTTAACAGGATTTTATCGGTAGGCTTAAAATCCGCAGCTAGAACAAGTTCCATAACTAACACCATAGACACAAACAATGGAACACAAACAAAATATCCATTTATGTTCCTCATCATCACACACAATTCCAAACTCACAAAACCCTTGTTTTGCTCTGTTGTTTTTTCTTGCTTACAATTGTAATTACAATGAATCTAAACACACCCAGAATTGTATACCAAACAAAGAGCTTAAATTTGATTAAAAGATCTGATTTTTACAACACCAGGATCAGAAAAGTAAAGTGGAGTTATGATGAACTTGGACCCAATATTTTCCTAAATCAACAAAATTAAAGGAGGGAAAATGATGAGCTAGATATAGTTAACATGAGATCGAAGGTGAAGATGGTGTGAATGAAGAGAAGTGAGGGGGGTTTTACCTTATGTGATAGGAACAAGAGGAGGTGAAAGAGGAAGCAACTCGGTGAGTCAAAGCGGAACGATCCCGTGTATTTAGGGTTGGATTAGAGTTGCCAGTTGGAAAAACCAGAGAGAGAATTTGGAAGAAGGAAATGGAGTGAGAAAATTGCATAAACCGAAAACAATAACTTAGATGCTGTTCCCAACTTGTAACTCACATTTATTATTTATTATTCTAAAGTTAGTTTTCAAACGGTTAAATATTAAAGGATTGTAATTCATTGTTGAAATTCAATATAGAATAATTGTGATTCATTCTTAGTATAAAAATTATTTCTATCCACTGTTTATATAAATTAAATTATTCAATTTTGATAAATTATTTATAACTTTATTTTTATATTTAATTTAAATTTTTTTTATGGTTATATATAAAAGGATACTGATATAATTCTTATTTTATTTTACACTTTACTTAAAATATTTTATTTATAAATTTATAAGTTTTTATAATTTTTATTTTCATAAAAAAGTATCTTCAAGTTAGTAATAATAATAATAACCTTAGAGTTAAAAAGCAAATAGAAATAAATACTATTCCTATATCCCTTTTTATAAATAAATACATTCTTTTTTTTC
>JBBPBP010000003.1:4651931-4680507 GCA_037974735.1 Cicer chorassanicum
AATTTTTTTTAATATGTGTAGGAAAAAATGTTAAAATTTTAAAAATTCCTACATAACTTATATACTTTAATAAAAATAGAGTTTACAATTATCAATTATATAATTTATCTTTTAAATCATGGTTAATATTTTATGTCTATAGACCATCAAAAATCAGCTAAATGGTACAAATTTGATATTGTAAATAAAGTTCAAATCTAACTTGAAACGGTTGTAAAATTGTTAATTTTTTTTATGATTAAACTTTTACAAGACATTGTTCTTTTATCTTTTTTCAGCAGTAAAAATTAATTACAAACTCTACAATATCTTTTAGCGCATTTTTTTATAACTCTATAAATTTACAAGATTAATATTATATATATATATATATATACCTTATAAAAAAAATTAAAATTTTTGCGCGGGTCATATTCTAGTTTAAATTGTTTTGGAGAGATGCATCTTGTAACAAAGACTTAAAGTCATATACATAGGATTGACCTCTTTCTTCTATAAAATTAAAAAATGTAAGACTATTTCAACATATATAATTTCATTCAACTCTAACAATCTCCACCTTGATTGAAGGTTATTTATTTTTAAATTCTATAGTTTATACTGACAATTATAGTTCTATAAAACTATTATACTTCAGCATAAATAATATATTTCACTTGAAGTTAAACCATTTCAAGAATTTTCACCTGAATCTAAATCATTTCAAGAATTTCTACTTAAAACTAAAGTATTTCAAAAAATTTCACTCGAAGTTAAACCACTCAAAGAAATCTCACCCGAAGATAAAACACTCCAAAAAATTTCACTTGAAGTTAAATCACCAAATTTTTTTCTACATGATGAAAACCAAACATGAAGTTTATGTTGCAACTACATGTTGACTTTCTCAAAAGATTCTCCACCAATTGACATAATTGACTTTCTCAACACATCATTGACTTAAATTTTACACAAGACAAAATTGATTCTTCTATCAAATTTCTTCATGTCAAACTTCACAATTGAACTTGACATATTATGCATCATGTAAGTTCATAAGAAAGAGATATCAGTCACAAATGACCACTTAAGTACCAGCTCTTTATTAGCCAAAACCTTTCCAAATAGCATTTTCCCATGACCGAACCAAAACCTTTCATTGAAATTTTAAACGATTTTCAAACAAAGATTCACCGCAATTGACATATAATATGTAAGTTGTAATGTTAACTTTCTCAGTAATACGTAATTAAGTTCTCAAATGAAGAATGTAATTTCTAAGATCTAATGTTGATTCTAAGGTAGCCAACTTCAATCAACTGAAACAGATGAACAATGTTTATTAAATAGAAATGAAGCTAATCATATACAAGTTGAGAATTTTATTTAACTCACAGATAAACAAGCTTATTTCCAGTTAACAACAGTGCCTCCAAAACCTACAATCCAACAGTGTTCTAGTCTTCTAGAACTCATCATGCTACTGGTTTCAGCACATACATTTTACAAGTATGTGAATCAACTGTTGCACTAAACTTACCCACAAAATGTCTCTCCAATGTCTTGTGCTGCATGCATCATAACAATTAAGACAAAAACACCTTATTAATACTAGTATTAATAACCTCACTATCCAACAAAGTATAATGAAACATATATAAAAAGTACAAAAGCATGCAACATAGCTATATTTAGATTGAATTATCTTGCAAAAGTCTCTCATTGTGTAAAGCAAGAGGGAGGCTAAAATTATATGTATGAATTCTAGTTCTTTATTACAAAATGCACTAGTCAGAAACTCTTTAAGCATATGTCTGATTCTCTTCTTTTCTCTTATATTCTTGTGTTACAGTGTTGTGAGATGTAATTCAGGTACTGTTTTGGAGAGTGTTAGTGTACTGAGGGTTTTGAGAGAAGTCTACGTTTTGAAATTTTATTCATATAGTATTATTCTCTACAGTTTTAGAATTTTCACATTATTTTCTTGTGTTTGATTATATTCCTTTAATTTCTCTACGTCTGTTTTTTCCAATAGTATAAAAAAAACAAAAATTTAATGTATACAACACTAAAATTAATTAATACAATACCTCCCAAAGGTCTCTTGCTTGAACAACACTTTTTGGAGGAATGCCAATGTCATCCCAATTGGCTGTTATAGCCATTTGCTGCTGAGGGCCTCTGTTAAGCAACACAACAACTACTCTGTATCCTGACAGAGGACCTGCCCATATCTATCCACAAAAACATTCTGTTGGATTCCAAATTGTGGCTGAGAATAAGTTATTTATTGATTGATTATTCTGTAATTAATTTATTATATTATATTACAGCTGTAGTGAATATCAAGGGACTTGTACAGTAAATCCCTCCTATTTAATTCTGATTTATTTATTAGACTAGGGAATGCTGTATTTAAAACCAGAATTGTAACCATTCTGATTCAAGAAATGAAAAGATCATTTCCTCTATAATTCACATGGTATCAGAGCAAACCTGGTCCAAGTGAAAAACACCATTATTCCATGGCTGAAGAAAGCAGTTCAGTCATAGACCCAAACCCTAAAATGGCAGCTGGAACTTCCACAATTACCAGCCTGACCGAAAACACCACTATACCCATCACTGGCTACAAATTAAATGGCCAAAACTACACTCAATGGGCAAGATCTGTCCGGATCTTCCTTCAAGGAAAAGGGAAGGAAGATTACATCTCTGGTGATGCTAAAGAGCCAGAACAAAAGGACCCCGACTACCCAAAGTGGAAGCTAGAGAACAGCTTAGTCATGACATGGCTACTGAACTCAATGACCAATGAAGCAGGCGAAAACTTCATGTATTACAGCACTGCAGCTGAGATCTGGAGCGCTGCCAATGAGACATACTCAAATACTGATAATACTTCTGCCATATTTGAGATCAAGAGTCTCCTCCATGATCTGCGACAAGGAGACACAACAGTCACTGATTACTACCATACCCTCACCCGTTATTGGCAGCAGCTGGATATTTATGAGGATATAGTATGGAAATGCCCTGAAGACAGCAAACAGTACAAAAAACTGGTGGAGAAAGACCGAATATACCAATTCCTCCTTGGCCTGAACAAGAATCTAGATGATGTAAGAGGAAGAATCCTTGGAACCAAACCTCTGCCCAACATTAGAGAAGTATTTTCAGAAGTGAGAAGAGAAGAGAGCCGAAGGAAAGTCATGCTTGGAAGCACGGATCAAAGCTCCATTAATGAAGGTTCAGCCTTGACTGTGAAAGGAAACTACAAAAAATCTAGAGGATGGTGTGATCACTGCAAAAAACCAGGCCACAACAAAGAAACATGTTGGGTCATTCATGGAAAACCAGCAGACTGGAAACCATCTAGGAACAGGGACATTCGCGCCCATGCTGCCACATCAGAAAGAGGCAAAGTGTTGGCAGCCCCAGCACATGAACCAAGTCCATTCAGCAAGGAACAAATGGAGATGTTGCAAAAATTGCTACAACAATCCCTTCAAAACACTAGCACACACTCAACTGCTGCCTTGGCCCAAAAAGGTAATTCTTCATGTGTTTATTTTGTTGACAAGGGAATATCTAACTCATGGATTGTAGACTCTGGAGCCTCAGACCATATGACTGGGGATATCACCTTATTTGATGAATATTCCCCATGCAATGACAATTCTATGGTACGAATAGCAGATGGCACAAAAACAAAAGTGATTGGTAAAGGCTCAGTAATCATCTCCAAGGACATTACTCTTAACTCAGTTCTTTATGTTCCAAAGTTGAATTGCAACCTTTTGTCCATAAGTAAATTGACTCAAGATCTAAATTGTTTCACTAAATTCTTGCCTCACCTATGTGAATTTCAGGATCTGGATTCGGGGAAGAAGATTGGCAATGCTGAGGAATGTGCAAGTCTCTACTTCCTTCAAGCTAGTGAGTTCAAGAAGAGAAGAAATAATTCAGTCTATGTTGCTACATCAAGTGGTGAAAACCTAGAGGAAGCTGTCATGCTATGGCACTATCGTTTAGGACATCCAAACTTTATGTACCTTGAAAAAATGTTTCCTTCTCTATTCAATAAAAATTCAAATTTGTTTCAATGTGAAATCTGTCAATTATCCAAACACTCACGGAACCATTATCCTCCTCAATCTTATAAACCATCCCAACCTTTCTCATTAATCCATAGTGATGTTTGGGGACCTTCCCGTGTTAAGAACATAACTGGTTCAAAATGGTTTGTGACCTTTATAGATGATCATACACGAGTTACTTGGGTGTTCCTTATGAAAGAAAAATCTGAAGTGGGAGAAATCTTTGAGAACTTCAACAATATGATCCAAACCCAATTCCAAACCAAAATCCAAGTCCTACGAACTGACAATGGCCGTGAATACTATCACCATTCCCTCAAATCTCACCTTCTCAAGCATGGAATAATTCACCAAACCAGTTGTGTGAACACACCACAACAAAATGGTATTGCCGAGAGAAAAAATAGGCACCTCATGGAGGTTACTAGGTCCCTTATGTTATCAACTAATGTACCAAATCATTTTTGGGGTGAAGCTGTCCTTTCAGCATCATATTTAATAAACAGAATGCCTTCTAAAGCGCTCAAGTTCAAAACCCCTTGCCAAACCCTTCTATCCATTTACCCACACATTAAAATCCTTTCATCCATTCCTCCCAAAGTCTTTGGCTGCACTGCATTTGTGCATGACAACCAGCCCAACAAAGGAAAATTAGAGCCCAAATCCCTAAAATGCATATTCTTAGGATACCCACCAAATAAGAAGGGATACAAGTGCTACTGCCCCATAAGCAAAAAATTCTACCATTCCATGGATGTAACCTTCTTTGAAAATCAACCTTATTACCCCAAAGTTGGCCTTTAGGGGGAGAGAGAACAAAATATTGCAGAATCCCAACCTTGGGAAACAGAACAACATTTGCAACATGAAATGACACAGAATTTACAGCAGCAGCAGCAGAATTTGCAACATTTTTTAGAAACAGAACAGACCTCCATACAGCAGCAAGTTGTAGAACCAGAAATTGACCTTGTGACTGGAGAAACAGCAAAATCTGCAACCAGATCTGAGACAAAACCGGAAAAAGAACTACTGGTGTACACAAGGAAGAAGAAAACTCAAAGGGAGGAAGAAATCTGCACATCTCCAAGGCAAATCCAAAATTCTGAACTTAATACAGATTTAGAAATTCTACCAGGTAATATTGTTTTTGAGCCTAATGATAATTGCAGTCTAAATGAGAATGATCTTAACTTACCAATTGATGTGAGGAAAGCAGTGAGATCATGCACTCAACATCCAATTGGCAATTATGTATCTCATAGAAATCTGTCACAAGAATACAAGGCTTTCATCACCACATTGGATAACATAAAACTTCCAAAAAATGTTCAAGAAGCTGTCCAACATGTTGAATGGAAGGCTGCAGTAGAAGATGAAATTAAAGCACTGGACAAGAATGGAACATGGAAATTTGTGGAGCTGCCAGAAGGAAAAAAACCAGTTGGGTGTAAATGGATCTTCTCAATAAAGCACAATGCTGATGGGAGTGTGAATAGGTACAAAGCCCGCTTGGTGGCAAAGGGGTTCACCCAATCATATGGGGTGGACTATGAAGAAACATTTGCTCCAGTGGCAAAACTAAATTCTGTTCGTGTCATTATCTCCTTAGCTGTAAATCTAGATTGGCCTTTACACTAACTAGACATCAAGAATGCCTTTCTAAATGGTGAACTCGAAGAAGAGGTATACATGAAAATACCACCTGGCCTAGAAACTTCCCAAACAATTGGCAAGGTATGCAAGCTCCAGAAATCACTTTACGGTCTTAAGCAATCCCCACGGGCATGGTTTGAAAGACTAACCCGAGTTGTCAAGGGTCACGGTTTTACTCAATGCCAAACCGACCATACAATGTTTGTCAAGCATTCTAGTGAAGGAAAGGTGGCAATATTTATTGTTTATGTGGATGACATCATAATCTCAGGCGATGATGACAAAGAGATAGAAGAACTCAAGAGATTTCTAGCTAAAGAATTTGAGGTCAAGGACCTTGGACACCTAAAATATTTTCTTGGGATGGAGATTGCTCGTTCCAAACATGGAATCTACGTACCCCAAAGAAAATATGTGCTAGACCTGTTGGAAGAAACAGGAATGTTAGGGTGCAGGCCAGCAGATACACCGATGGAACCTAACCTTAAATTGGCAGAACAAGAAGGCAGTCCTCAAGTTGATAAGGAGAGATACCAAAGATTGGTAGGAAAACTAATTTACCTAACTCACACAAGACCAGATATTGGTTACTCAGTGAGTATGGTAAGTCGTTTCATGAATAAGCCCACTGAAGATCACATGAAAGCTGTGACTCGAATTTTGCAGTACCTCAAAAAGACACCCGGGAAAGGTCTTCACTTCAAAAAGGACCTAGTTAGGAGTGTAAAAGTGCTCACAGATGCAGATTGGGCTGGTTCATTGACTGATCGCAAGTCAACAAGTGGGTATTGCACATATGTGTGGGGAAACTTGACTACTTGGAGAAGTAAAAAACAGTCGGTGGTGGCAAGAAGTAGTGCAGAGGCTGAATTCAGAGCAATGGCTCATGGCATTTGTGAGGGAATTTGGTTGCAGAGAATGCTTAAGGAATTAGGAGTACCGACGGATTCCACCATGAGCCTCTGGTGCGACAACAAGGCAACCATCAATATTGCAAAAAATCAAGTCCACCATGATAGAACGAAACATGTGGAGATAGATAGACATTTCATAAAAGAAAAGATAGATGGTGGAATTATCAAGTTGGAATACATCCCTTCCAAGAACCAAACTGCAGACATACTGACCAAGGCCCTTCACAAATCTAATTTTGAGAACTTAAGGTCCAAGCTAGGCATGATTGACATCTACTGCCCAGCTTGAGGGGGAGTGTTGGATTCCAAATTGTGGCTGAGAATAAGTTATTTATTGATTGATTATTCTGTAATTAATTTATTATATTATATAACAGCTGTAGTGAATATCAAGGGACTTGTACAGTAAATCCCTCCTATTTAATTCTGATTTATTTATTAGACTAGGGAATGCTGTATTTAAAACCAGAATTGTAACCATTCTGATTCAAGAAATGAAAAGATGATTTCCTCTATAATTCACACATTCCAATAAGAACAATTCTTGAATAAACTTAGTGCAAATTAATTAGGCACAATCAATCAAAAAGCACACAGTTATACAATAAAGAGACCTCGACCGTTAGATTAAGATTGTATATCTTATATTTTGACTTCACCAAATTGTCTTTGAAATGCAACTCAAAATATAAGTAGTTTGATTAAGATTGAACGACCGAGATCCATGGTTATGTGAATGCAAATAATCCAATTCCCTACAAGCAGTGTTTGAAACAAAATTATATGTTGTATTCGTAACGAAAATTACCTCAAGATCACCTTCCATTCTAACCTTTTTAGCTTGTACACCAAGCGAATCTATTGCGATAATAAGAGATAAAAGTTTATATGAGTAGCATGTTACAATGATTAGGAAACCACAAAATGACAAATTATGCATCACCTTGGTTAACTGCAATAACTTCCTTATTAGAGACTATATTCATAGTCTCTTTAGTCACATTTCTAACATCACAGCCTAGAAGAAGAGGAGCCTGCAATAATTAAACCTTCATAAGTGAAAAAAGAACAGAATAATACATGATATTTCACATAAATCAAGATAGAACCTTTGAAATGGCCCACAAACTGAAGTGAACAATGTATTCATCTTTTGTCATTCCTCCATTTCCAACCTCAAGCATGTCAGGATCTGTTAAGTTAAAATGTTTAATGTATATCTTGACTCATAAACAACTTAATTAAGCGCTTATGTATAAACTATTTCTATAACAAAATTGTTTTCATAAGTTATCTTGGAGAGCTTATGGAAAATAAGCTGAAAATAGCTTATAAACATGTATTAAGCTATTTCCATAAGCTCTTCCAATCAGTCTTACAAGTACTTATGCTGGTAGATAAGTTCAAATGAACCAATCCAGACTGACCAAATTATATCATGCAATCAAAATACAAACTCAATATCTTTCACAAAATGTTACTATGCTAATAAAATACTAACCATTCCAGCCACCAGGTCTTGCATACTCAGCATAAACTTCATTCATGTCAGCCCTTGAAATCATACTGCAAAAAACAAGTTATTTTACTAGCTAGTATGCTAAGGATGTTAAACATTGGTAAACACCATCCTTTTTCACTTTTCAAAACTACTAGTTACAAAAAATTGTGTGCATGGTTTTTACCTTTCCCATGAATCATTTATGTCATTAGTAGTTCTCCAACTATTTCCAACTCTAGCACCCCATAAAGCTGGGTGCATATCTCCCCTAACAAACAAACAAAGTTTTTTTAGAAGGGAATATTTAAAATTAGAAGAACAATAAGATGCTAAAATAGAATAATTACCATTCACATAGCGAAAAGAAGATTGGTCGACCTGCCTTCATTAAAGCCTGCGTCATAACAGGATACCTGTATATAACAAGGCCATAGTTTGAGCTAAGTGTCGAAGGAGTTAAAAGGCCGAGCCTCAAATTCTAGTGAAGGAGAAATAATCATCATAACAGCTAATATACTAACATTTGTCTATAAAAAAAAGGCGATGGTTTTCAAAACTATGTATAAAATATTATAAGATACAATTCTATCAAGGAAACTACAACACTAGTAGTATGATATACAAAATTGCAAATATATTTTTTACTACCTTACAGTAGGTTTTGATTCATCATTGTAACAATTATCATACTTCAAGTAATCAATGCCCTATATTCAAGCAAAATAAAAATATTTGTTATATTATAGCTATTGATAAGTATTCACAAAAAAATAAGCACAATTTTAATTAGTACCCATGATGCAAAAGTTTTGGCATCTTGGAACTCATGACCTAGTGAACCAGGCATCTTTTTGCTACAAGTAAAATACCTATGAAAGACCAACATAAAGATTGGTTAGAAAGTAATGAGAAAAAAAATGCATGGGGATAATTTGTGTTTATGTACCCTGCATCTGAATAAATTCCAAGCTTAAGACCCTTGCTGTGAACATAATCTGCTAGAGCTTTGATTCCAGAAGGAAATGTTGATTTCTTTGCCACCAGATTACCCTAAAGCATAACAATGTTTGGAAGAAAAAATTTAATTTATTTGAAAACAAGAACATGCAGAAATCAAATAAGAAAGCAGAACGAATCACGCAAAAATCATATCATTTATACCTTATCGTCGCGATTAATTTCAGCCCAACAATCATCTGCAACAACCAAAAAAATTGTAGATGAAGGTTAATTGCATGTGCTTATGATATTTTGCATGTACCTATGTTGATTAAGTGTTAATAATAATGATAATTAAAATTGAAATTTTCTGTGTTAATAATAATGATAAAAAATTGAAATTAAAAAAAGTTAATAATAATGATAATTATAGACTTCAAGATTAAGTGTTTTCATGTACCTATGTTGACATAGGTGTATCCAAGTTTAGCTAGACCAGTTGAAACAAGGGCATCAGCTATAAATTCATACAGAAAATTTACAATCAGCTTGAATTATTAATTGAGTAAACATGTATAACAAAAATCAAATGCTAGCTAGTTTCTCATATGTACATATAGTTTTATATAAATTCATAAATTAATTATCATATATACATAAATCACATAAACTATAGTAAATGACCAAATACCAGTTTCTCGGATGATTTTTTCATTAATTTGACAATTGAAATGATTCCAACTGTTCCACCTATAGAGAAAAATAAATGTTATAAAAAACATAAACATTAGTATCATAAATCTTTAGATGCATTAGATATTAAGGTAAAATAAAATATTTTTTTTCTCAGGATTTTTCTTGCTAAGGCATTATTACTGCTAAAAACACTCATACCCCATAGGAGGAGTTTTAGAAAGGCCATTAGCAAGAAGGTTTCTTCTGAGATTTTCCTCATTGTTGTTCTCTAAGGATGATGCAGTGACATAAAGCAACCACATATGCAAAAGGGTCACCAAAATCACCACCATCTCACATCCAATCTTTCTCTCCATTCTGTTGTTCCCTTTAGCAGCCACTATTCACTTCACTTTCTCAGTTGCAGTGAGAGTGAGAGAGAGAGAGAGAGAGAGAGAGAGAGAGAGAGAGAGAGAGAGAGAGAGAGAGAGAGAGTGTCCCTTATCTTTCTATAAGCAAGAAAATAGAAAAAGACTAGAATGTTACTTATGTCCAAACAAAGTCACTGTTTTTTAACTGTGATGTCAATGTATGAATATTGATGGAGTTATTGTTATTAGTGACAATTAAGTTGCATGATTCTCCAAGAAAATTCCAAATAAGAAATCCAAATGGTACCATTTATTATTGTTATTTTCCTTTTGATGTATGGCCTTAATATTAAAATTGGATAAGAACAAAATTAAGAAGCTAGGTGTATGTTGTGTAGTTGAAAGTGGTGACAGGTTAGTGTATGTCATGTTTCCTTTCACGTGCAGATTTGCAGTCATCAATTACTAATCTTCTGGGATACTATAATAATGATTTAAAAGTTATGTATACAATAATCATTTAAGGATAATATAAAAAAAAATTAAAATTATATTATTTTTAAACAATTTTATTTACTAAAAAGACACTTATTATAAAACAGGGAGAATATTTGTGAAAGAATCGATGTTAATTTTTTGTGTTAGAAACTATATAGTATTTACAAATTTAGTACTCCTCCCTAATTATAAGTATCTATTGAAGAAACACTAAATTTTTATCATGGAAGTCTAGAACAACAATAAAATTTGAAGTTAATTCTATTTTTATTATCAGTGATAAATATTAAAATTTCTTTAATAATTTTTAATTCTTTAATAAAATTGCAACATCAAAATCATAAGAATAATCATTTTCTTTAGATAAATTTTATTATGTTTGTGACACAAGTCCAAGATTTTATACATTAATCACGTAAGTTTTCAAAACTAAATGTAAAAAAAAAAAATAATAAACTAAACAAAAATTCAAAGGTTTTTTTTTTCAAATTAAAATTTTACCTTCATCAAAGATTTGACTTTCATTCAAAGTTTTTGTCTTTAATCTTGGTGTTCTTAGGATTCCATCCCTCCCACATGATTCTTCAAATTCTCTTTTACTTTTTACTTCTCTAAAAGCAAAGACATCACACACAAGCATGGTCTTTTTTTTTCTCTGGGAAAATTCTTACCACTCCTTTTTCATGAATATATGTGATAGAGATATCATACCTAGAGTTGAGGGAAGATTAAGATACTCATTCGGAATTGAGTGTTAGTGCATGCACTAACCATCATCTTCTAATAACAAGAAACCACTATTTGTTCATCCCATAAAGCAATTTCGGAATATCTTTGTGAAATATAAAATATTTATTGAATGTTAGTGTAAAATTATTTTATATTTTTTTTGTTGATATTATTACATTTTATCACTAAATCATTATTTAATAATATTCACATCTATATGATTCCCATAATAGTAATAAAAGTAGTTTCATATAAGTCTAAATTGTGGAACCCACTTGAAAGTGGTTTAAGAATTAGTGATGAAGTTTTTCCAACTTTACTCCTATCCTTTTTACTTGTATAAACCATTTTTCAACAATGGAACATAGAATTTTCTTCACTTTAAAGTTAGATATACAATGTAATTGATACTTGCCCGTTAACCTTCTCAATTTGGTCGATTTCTAATGAAGATAACTTAAGATCTTCACATATATATAACATGGTCCAATAAAACATGGACATTGTGTAGCTAGGTAACAAATCTCAATGGAGAAATTTGGAATATGTATTATTTATTTATTCCTTCTTTTGGTTCTTAATAAACAACTATATTCCAATGCTTTTAGTGGCAGTATGGTGAATGAAGAGGCATCAGAGGAAGGCCAAAATAATGTAGAAAAATCTATCATAAATCATGGGTATATGATCATGCACCCTCTAGCTCTTATATTTTATATTTGTACGAGGTTTCTCTAAAATTTTGTTTATTAGGGAATTTTATTTTATTTTAAAATTGGAGTTCAGTCTTATGCTATTTTTTTTTATACAATTTTTATATAGCTCTATCTCTGCTTAGAGATATGATATTGACACATAAATCAACAACAAAATAGTTGGTTAACATGTTTTAGATATGTAGTTAATTAGTTCAATAAATGATTATAGGATATGACATATGTCGAAACTTATTAACCATAAAATGAATGTGATTATCTGCAAATTCGAATATGATTAACCACGATTTCAAGGTGCTGAAATCTACATATAACTAAACACTTGACAATCACGGTTAATTTGTGGTTGATCACCTTCTATAAATGTTTAATGAGTTCCGACACTTGTTATATCCATTAATCATCCACATAATATAATTAACTATGTATTAATTTGAACTGCGTTGGTCATCTATTTCATTGTCGATTATTTTGTCTCGTTTTGCGTCATAATATCATAACTATTTTTTGTAGAGACATATATTAGTAAGTTATTGGTTATGTTAACTTCTAGATTTTATACTCTTTGACTTGCTACTTAAAAATCTTTCGATGTCTCTTAGCTCTGTTTGTCTATGTGGCAAATCATATGTATGTTCCTTTAACCTTGACATTTAAATATTTGATTTTTCCAATGGTGCTAAGGAGTGACATGTGGAACTTAGAAGATGATGAATGGCAAATGGTGCAAAAGAAAGGAAACCAATTTGTGGTGAACGATCAACCTTTCTATGTAAATGGATTCAACACATACTGGTTGATGGTGTTTGCTGCTGATGAGTCCACCAGAGGCAAAGTCACTGAGGTGTTCAAACAAGCTTCCTCAGTTGGTATGACAGTTTGTAGGACTTGGGCATTCAATGATGGCCAATGGAAGGCCCTACAGAAATCCCCTTCAGTTTATGATGAAGATGTCTTCAAGGTGCTCCTTAAATTAATTATCATTTTATCTATGCACTACTACACTAAATTAGTATAGAGTTTATAATAGTATGTGAAGCATCGACATGTCTGATCGAATGTGTGTTCTAGTGTCTGACACATGTCAGTGTCCAACACCAATACAACACCGACATATTGATTACATTCAATTAATTTATTTTCTCAAATTATTACCAGTGTGTCATATGTGTACTTCATAAACAATAGATATAATAGATAGATTAGTTATTAGTGCAGCTAATTAGCACTTGTCATGTAAATTTTACTATTTGGGTGGCAGGCCTTGGACTTTGTGGTAAGTGAAGCAAAGAAATACAAAATAAGGCTGATATTATCATTGGCTAACAATTGGGAAGCATATGGTGGCAAAGCACAATATGTGAAATGGGGCAAAGATGCTGGCCTTAACGTGACCACTGATGATGACTTCTTCTCACATCCAACCCTTAGAAGCTACTACAAGTCCCATGTTAAGGCAAGATCCTTTAAATGAAACATCTCAAAATCAACATTGCTAATTTTAAAGCTTTGTTTGGTATATGCTGCAATGACTTAACTGCTTAAAAATTGCTTCCTGCTCATGGCTGCTGTTTTTCATTAATATTACTGGCAGAAATACAAGTACTGACGTGCCCGTTTATCCGCTTTTTCTATTGTGTTTCATTGTATATACATTTTAGTATGTTTTATTCTTCAGTACTAAGCTGAATTTCACTGTGTAGACTGTGCTTAATAGAGTTAATACATTCACAAATATCACTTACAAGGAAGATCCTACAATTTTTGCCTGGGAATTGATGAATGAGCCTAGATGCACCTCAGATTCCACAGGTGATAAGTTACAGGTTTGCCCCTTGTAAACTTCTTCTAGCAACTTGTGATATCATCTAGTTATTTCCATGATATCATGTAACTCAACTACTTTTCACTTGAATATATATTAATTTAGGATTGGATACAAGAAATGGCATTCCATGTGAAGAAAATTGATCCAAAACACCTAGTAGAGGTTGGACTAGAAGGATTTTATGGACCCTCAACACCTCAGAGACTTCAGTTCAATCCAAATACATATGCTCAACAGGTTGGAACTGATTTTATCAGGAATCATCAGGTTCTTGGTGTGGACTTTGCTTCTGTTCACATGTATGCTGACTCTTGGTAAGTATGTCAAGTTTTTATTAACTACTATCATAAAACTGAATCATGTTATATCTTGTGCTGGGGAATGCCACAATAAATTGAACAATAAGAATAAGAAGAAAATGAAGATGATGAAGGTTACACAAATAATTTCAAAGCATGTTTGATCACACTAAGCTTTATGGATAACCACAAATCTCCTTCAACATACTTTGGAACACACGAAGTGAATTGTACACTATTTTCAATGATATATTATAAAATTAAATTTCTTCAATTATTCTCGTTCAATAGAGAAAATAAAAAATATTTTAGACCGAATTTTGGATTATAAAGTTAACAAACTCATATTCTTTTTCTTCTAATTGAGTATATCTATTTATAGAAAAACTCACACCACTTTGTAGAAGAAAAAAAAACTGAAAAAATTATTTTAGAGGCGACTAAAATCAAATAACAGGACAGAAGAGTTATTTAAGCCAACACTTTTTGTCTACTTATGAATATATTTGGTTCGTCTAATTCCAAAAATGCTCACCTTTTGACATGAACATTACAACAGTTTCTAACTCAATCAATTATCTGGTTGAAGGGTTTCAACACAAATTGCTGATACTCATCTCCCATTTGTAAAATCTTGGATGGAAGCTCATATAGAGGATGCGGAAAAGTATCTTGGAATGCCAGTTATATTTTCCGAGTTTGGTGTATCTTCAAAAGATCCTGGCTACAATTCAACATATAGAGACACACTAATAAGTACTGTGTACAGTTCCATCCTAAACTCCACAAAGAAAGGAGGGAGTGGAGCTGGAAGCCTTTTGTGGCAGGTCTTTCCTGAAGGAACAGATAATATGGATGATGGTTATGCAATTGTTCTCTCAAAATCACCTTCCACCTCAAGTATTGTTTCCCTTCAATCCTATAGGCTTGGTTTATTCAACTCCTTGTGTTCTTCCAAATGCCAATGGAGTTGTAAGAAGAAGAAAATGTTGGATAAGATACTCTATCATGATGAACTCTAATACATGTAAAGTTTCCAGTTATAAATTTATGGCCATATAAAACCATGCATGTATAAGTATATGATTTACCATATCATTATGTTTGTATTAACTAACTTCAATTATGTGTTTAGTTTGTATGAACTATCTTAATATAGAAGCGTGCTACAACACTCTTTACTATTTAGGGTAAGCATATGAGAAATGATTTTTGTACAACTAAATTTAGACAATTTTTGCTGAAAAAATTCGCTAATGCAGTTCAAATAGGTGGTTTATTACGTTGAGCAGATGGTTAATGGGTATACCATGGTGTCGGAACTCATGAACTACCAACATAACTTTATTAACCACAAATTTGAATGTGATTAACCATAATTTTCAAGAGTTAAACTGCATGTAGATTTGAACAGATGAAAAGTGTGGTTAATCACGTCCGTTGGCTTTCAAATTGGAAGCTTTTGTGTCCATATCACATGAGCTCTCCCCGAAGAACATAGATGTTTTGTAACGATATTTCCACAAAGAGCTCAATTTGACAGTGATATGGTAATTACAAATCCAAAGAGCAATAACAATTAAAGTATATCATCCTACTTATCGTTGCGTTAAAAATACACTCAAAACAAGTGTACTCTATCGGAGAAGTAGTATAAAAGATTATCGTATCCACAAAAATTATTTAACAAATATCAAACTAATTAAGATTATTTATTATTTAATTAGACTAACAATAATAGTCGAATTGTTAGGGTAACAAAATAATCAAATAGCAAATAATTAACAAAAATAATAAAATACAAAGTTGTAAATCAATGGAGATTTACTTTCTTTTGATTCAATAATCAATCCCTTTACTAAGACTATTAGCATATTTGGTCAATCGTAATTAATATTATTTTTCCTAAATCAACCCCTTGTTTGGTCATGCAAAAAGTTTAAATCAAAAAACAACATAAAGTATAGAAAAGTTGAATGATTGAAAGACCAAAATAAATTAAGTTTGGTCATGCAATAATTTATAGTCTCAATTATTCTATAGATCTACCAATTAATTGGAGTATCATCACTAACAACTAATTGATTAAGAACATGTAAAGGGTGACAAATCCTAACATGTGATTTTGTAGCAATAGAAAAATTTAATTAAACAATAAAAAGTAATCAAAATAAAATATGGTCTTTTGGTACATCTTGTAAAAACTTTAAAATTTGAGACAATTTACACCAACTCCAAACACTCCTAAAATCTCTCAATTATTGTAGTGACCCTTTGACCTTCATCTCTCCCTTCCTCCCTAAAACTCCTTCCATTTTTTATGTTATATGCAGCTCCTTTTTTCCCTGGGTGCGGTTTCTAATTTTCCTCCTTTTATCTACTGATGTGCCACAATATGTTAATATGTAATAAATATAATATAATACTATATATATTATATATATACATATTATTATATATTATAGCATGCAGTCTTTTCATCTCTTCATCTTCTCTGCATAACAAAGAGTAAATTAATTTAAAAATTTATATAATAGCATATAATTTTCCTGAAAAATATCTCTAAAAAGTACATTAAATTAGAGTTTATGATCTATTATGAGTAATTGAAAGTCAATAGAAAGCTGTTTTCTTAGAGTTGAAGAAGTGCATCTAATAAAATAAGATAAAACATATGAACAAGAATCATAAAATGAGTTACATAAATATACTTACATAAAATATATAAGCAGGTCACTTTGTGCTAAAGCTCAATTTTGAAAGAACTACAGCTGCCTGATCACCACCTAGAAGAAAATAAGGATGTCTCAAAGCAGAAGCAGCAGATAAACGCTGTCTTTTTCCGGAATCTCTTTTGGAGATAAGTTTTGATGCTAAGTCCCACCCTCTACCAGAATCATTATCAAGGATTTGGGAGTTAGACTTCATGCGAGTGGAGTCCCTCCATTTGTTCAAATCATATCCATATGTCCTCATTTCCAAATTGAAATTCTTTAAAGCAGCTTGAGATCTTATTGTTGGTATTGCCATTTGAAGGAGTACAACCCCAACAGAATACATATCAAACAGATCAGGACTGTTTAACTGCAACACAAATCACAGAGCTCCACTTTAGTACTTATCAGAAACGATATTTTGGCACAAATTTGATAATAAATTTTGACTGAGATTTGCATAGTTAACACAATTCAAATATGTGGTTAATTATGTTCTATGAATGATTAATGAATATAATAAGGTTTTGCAACTCATTAACTATGATTTTGCACGTCAATAACCACGATTTTCTGGTGGTTATTCATTAGCCATCCAAATTATGTTCAAATAATATACATATGATATCCAATAACCACAATGTTGAGTTCAAATATGCACCTGAAAATTGTAGTTAATGACGTTCAAAATTGTGGTTAATTGTGTTCAATGGATGATTAATGATTTATGACACCTTGTTATATCTATTTACCATCCACTAAACATAATTAATCATGTATTTGAACTGCGTTAGCCATCCAAATTATTGTCGAAAATTGTCCCATTTTATGTCAAAATAACACCACTCTTATATATTTCAAATAGACATGGAAGAACATAAATGCATTGCATACAAAGTATGTTTGCTTGCAGGAAATGACTCCGTACAGATTAAGAGTCACTTTGATAAAATTATCAAGAAGTGCTTATGAAAAAAGAGAGAACAAAATAATCTTACAAAAACTGTGTTTTTAAATAACAGCTTATCATCTAAGTTGAAATTTGCTTCTACAGTCAGTTTTTCAGAACCTGTTGTATTTAATTTCTCTATAAACATCTAAATACTTATTAGCATTTTTCGGTAAGTGAAGAAACATAAACTTATTTTGGATATTGAAGTTTCCATAAGCTAGAAGCTTATTCAAACTGGGCCTGATTAGTAAATGATACCACAATCTAAAAATTCTAGCTGATGCAAACACAATAGGAAAAAATAAACATAAATCCTACTGAAGAATTTCTAATTAAGGAACATTAGCCAAAATAGTACCTAATGCATGCTTGAAAATTGTGTGTGATTCTGTCAATATCTTGGCCTATATACTTCTTTTTCTAACATTAAAAATTGTTAGAACTTTGAAGTCAATGTTATATTTTTTTACTAGAAGAACTCACACAGTAGCATAACACCCCTACATAAGAACCTTAATTTAACTGCATAAAAAGGATAACAGAAATAAAACCTGCCACATGATTGGTGAAAGTAAAGCTGCAATTGGTTCTGGAGGAAGACTTTGTGTTTCTTGTGGTAGCACATATAGTTCAGGTGGACAGTAGTCAGGATCCAAAGGCGTATAGTTAGAAACATAATTCTTTCCAATTCTAAGGTCTGTTGCAGCACCAAAATCAATGAGTTTAATCTGCCCTTGTTTTGTAACAACCAAATTGGAAGGCTTTACATCCCTATGAACAATGCCAGTTTCATGAATTTTCTTAAGAGATGTAATGATCTGGCGCATTATTTGCTTGATGATCAGTGCATTTCTTTTGGAAGAGTCTACACCTTGCAAGACACTTCCAAACATGACAGACTCTAAGTTTGAAGGGAAGTTTTTATCTGTCATGTAATCAGCAAGAGAACGGTCTCCCTGTGATATGGACAACCCTGCAAATTAGTGTATAAATAAATAGTCGGTAATATATTCCCTAAAATATACATATATGTAGCATGTGTGCAATTCATTTATTTATGCAATTCATTTAGATTAAGAATTTAATTACAGTTCCAGAATTCAGACTATGAAAGCATGGTAAAATATGATTGAACGTTCGTGTAAAGCGTTTTTATAATGTCATTGCATAGTTATTAGTTCTCAAATAAGTGAATGAGTATAGTATACTACTAGACACCAAGAATAAGATTACTTTGCATATATTCATAATTATTTAACACCAACACTGAAAATAGTTCAGAACTCATGAGAGCTAAGTAATGTATGCATGATGCATAGATAATTAATGGATACAGTTTTATCTAATAGGAATATTAGGTAGAGCACCTCAAACTTCCAAACAAGCCATTTTCCACCTTTTATGAATTGGGAATTGTTTTTATCAGCTACAAAACTTCCAAGGAACTTAGCACATGTTTCAGGAGCTGCTCTGGAGAGTCTGTAATTGAACCACTCTTCATAATCACCAAATTCTTTAGCTCCTTCAACTCCAACCTTTACCTGCATGTTCCATCAATAAGCTACTGTTTTTGCTTTCAAATTAAAACTATAAAAAAAAAAGAATAAAATACATACCACTTATGTAACTAAGTTGAAAAATGGCATGCTATATGTCACCACATAAGTTTGTAAATTACCAAGAAAAAAATAAACAAGATTGGAAGTTTAATTTAAAATAGATTAAATATGTTTTAGTCCAAGTAAAAATAATTGCATCAGATTCAAGTAGAGAAACAAGCTCAGAAAATAGTATCAATTTAGTTCAAATAAAGTGAAAATCATGACTATTCCAACAATGAAACAATTGGGTTAGGAAGCAAATATAGAATAAATGAATATCTCATCTCAAAAATACCTTTTTAAGAATGACTTTATCCTTAGAATTAGCATCCAAATTGCCTCTTCCACTCTTCTGCATCATCATCTCTTTTACATCCACATTCTTTGGAACCAAAACACCAGAATAAACAACACCAAATGACCCTTCTCCTATCTTATTACCAATCAAGAAATCACTTCTCTTCATGTTTCTCCTTCCAGATAAACTATCCAAAACAAATTGCATTGGAGCCAAAAGGAATGCATCAATGGCACCAAAAAGAACACCTGGTCTTGCAGTTAAGTAAAACCATGTCAACCCAACAAATACCAAAATCCCAAACCTTTGCATGTCTGTTAAGTCCTCACTCACACTCTGAAACTGATCCAAATAATAAGTGTTCTTTAATAAGTCTTTGGGGATGATATCAGAAAGTGCATTGCACCTTATAATAGAATGAGTGTTGAAATGGTTTGTTGAGAAAGAACTGTTAAATGGGGTGGTGAGTTTTAGAGGAGAGAAGAAGATTTTATTATGAGTATGTTGAAGTGTAGTTGTAGTTGTAGAGAGTAGAGAAAACATGGTTGTTATTTTAAGACAAAAAAGACAGTGTTGTGTTGTGTCTCTCAGCTAGTTTTTCATGTACTTAAAACTTGAAATAAATAAATAAATAAATAAAATAATGTCAGCATAGGTTGCTCTCATTACTTTATCCACCCTGTTTTTCTATATATTTTATTGGTTCAAAATCACTTGAAACCTCATCCAAAAACTTCAAACAGTCTATGACAAAAATAAAAAACAAGTATTTAGGGGCACTCCTTAGAACCTAAAATAAAAATATTTATTAAAAAATGCAACATATTTATGTTGCATAAATTTTTTCAGATTATATAGTAAAAGTAATTTCCAGTAAACCAACACATGAAAATTACTCGAAATGCCGAAGACGATTGACGTAGTTTCTTAAAAGTAGAAACATGGATGTAGCTCCTTGAAAGTATAATCTCAAGGACATTATTGTTATGATGAATATGGGTTGAATTTTAAGCTTTTCTTATATTCGTTTGCCAATTAGGTCAATGTCTCATCCCTCTTTGGGTCAATGTCTTTAGATTTTCTGAACAAATAACTAATCGTGTGTTTCTAGTGAATAGTCTTTGCTCTTTTTGTTGCTTAATATATAAAAAAAAAAAATTAAAAAAAAAAAAAAGAAGAAGAAGAAACCTTGGAGTATACGGATTTGTTTGGCATGTGGGCGTTGATTTAAGATTTTCAAAAGTAATCACAATCATCCTTTGAGCCTTCATTACCAGATTATAAAGCAAGTTATGTGCAAAAATTACTTCAAGCACACTTAATCCTTATGAATGTAGCAAATTAAAATAAAATAAGTTCAACATTTTATCCCTAATAGAGATACTGTGTAATTTTTTTAAAGTGTATAAAATAATGCAATTTATTATCTTCAAATAACAAGTTCTAGCAAAGTCAGCTCAACAATTGTAGAGCTGCAAGGAACATACTGCAAAGTTCACAAATGTTTTTTTTATGGCAATTCATGTCACAGTGTATCACTGTTCACTCAACCAAATACAACTAATACAATTACTACCTAATCATCATAAGAAAAGGAGTGTGGTCTTAAGTCAATGCAAGCCATGAAGTTAGCAAGCAGGGCTATTCATTTGAAGAAAAGAGGCTGCAGGTCTCACATAAGAGAAGTCCTTGAAGGGATTTCCACCATTTGGACTGGCAGCTGGTGAATCCACAACCGGCATATCAGTCCAGCGCTTCTCAAAGTTGGCAACACAGTGCTTTCCTGCTACATCTGGCCGGAAGCTTGGTTGAATTTCACGTGCATCCAACTTCTTCCAATTGATTGGTTTGAACCACTTGTGGCCTTTGATTTCATCAATCCCTTTAGCTCCACAACCTAACCGCTTTGGTGCCTCCTTCTGTAGAAGCTGTAACAAAGTAACAAAGGAACCATATTATAGGAGGAAAGCTAAATAAAATTTGAAACTAGAAAATGACCTCTCTCGTGTAGATGAAACAAATGCTACAGCATTTCAAGAAATATTACATTAGGGGGCATTTGGAAGAGCTAATTTGAGTTTGTCTAACATAAGCATATATGCAAGTGTATGGAAGAGCTAATAAAAATAACTTATGATATGTCTGTAAGATGTTTTATAGCTTATTTTCATAAGCTCCTCCGAATAGCTTACAGTCATAATCTGTTTTCAACTCTTTTCTATTGTAGTAGTCATACATAATCTCTCTCACGATATGCATGCGCTTAATTAAACTGTGTCCAAACATCCCATTAGTCTTTGCATGTGATAAAAACTTGAGTTGTTTGAAGTCAATGGTAGAAAAGCTTCTTGTCGCATACGTTAATTGTCAAACTCGAATGAAACCCTAGTTATATTGAGACTCTTCAATGTTGCAGAATTGAAACTCTTCTAGGTATGCCTAAATTAACAGTTAATATCTTAAAGACAAAAGTTATTCAAAGTTTATTATGTTGCAAATAATAAAATAAAATAATTTTCAGATGATGATGAATTTGGTCTTAGAATAATTGAAGGAGATATAATCTGTGGACTAGAGATTACCCCTTTCAACAGTGAATGTGCTTCACTTGACAAATACCCTGGCAGCTTAATCCTATCTTTCACTATCTTCTGCTGAATCTTCTCACGGTTCCCACCACAGAAGGGCGGCTGCAGAGGAGATGAAACAACAAAAACAATCATTTAGTCCTCTGAAACAACAAAAACAATCATTTAGCAACTACAAAAAGACCTCGCTGTTATTCACTTACCAGGTCATTACACTTTACAAGCATATAGTATTCCTATAACTAAACAAAATGAACCAATTAACTGAATAACACCCGCTGTCAAGTTGTAGAAATTTACTAAAACTGACAATGAGCCAAGAGACTAATAAGCTTCTAAGTTCTAACTTTGACTAATTTAATTTGCATAAATGAGCTAAACATGAGTGCATTTTAACCTCATAGCCGTATAATAAGCCATCTTCCCTGGACATCCAATACAAATTTACAAGAAACAAGATACAAACCTTCCCAGTAAGCATCTCGAACAGTAAGACACCTACACTCCACCAATCGGCAGCCTTATCATGGCCCTTGCCAATAATAATTTCAGGCGCCATGTACTCTAACGTACCACACATCGAATTAGATCGTGCACTTTCTTCAAATTGTTTTGCTAGGCCAAAATCGGTCAACATAACCTAGTAGATGAACAACAACAAAATCTCAGGTCAGTTATGACATGCACAAAGCAGGGTTAAAAGTCAGTATGAAAAATATGGGGGGAGGGAGGACAGCAAAGTACATGGCCATCAGCATCCATAAGGATATTTTCAGGTTTTAGATCCCTGTGCATTATTCCATTTGAGTGGAGATGGGAAACTGCAGAAACAATCTCGGCAGCATATATGCGTGCTAGATCCTCTCTGAAAAACAGAACCAGACATTAATGCTGCAAACTAAAAACTGAAACGTAAAAGACACAAAAGAACTCAAAGCTAAACTTACCTGAAAAGGCCCTGGTGATAAAGTTGAAAGAAGAGATGGCCCCCATTAACGAAATCCAGCACAAGATACAATCGGTATTTGGTCTGAAACAATATATACAGAACACATCACTTTTAATTTCTATTTTAGAGAATGTATTCTTCTGTAAGCTGAATAACAAGAGAAAATATTTTATTTACAAAGAATAAAATTCAGGGTATTAAAAAACTTCTGTGGCTTGAATTTAAATTTTGGGCAACACATACAATCTACGTCACAATGTTACATAAGATGAACCATTAACAAAAGATAAAAGATGCTACAAAACCTATTTACAAATTTGAAAACAAGTACCTGAAAAGAGTATCTTAGTTGTACAACAAAGGGGTGCTCTATCTTTGTCAAAATCTCCCTCTCAGCTTTCATGTATTCAGCATGGTTCTTCTCCATAATCTTGTCCTTCCGCATAACCTTCATAGCATATATTTCTGAAGTGCCCTTTTTCCTCACCTGATATACCTTTGCAAATGCACCCTGCCCCACAACCTTCAAAATCTCAAAATCTTCAATGCTAACTCTTTGGATCTTCATGACATTCTCGTCCACATCATTCAAAGATTCCTCAATGACAACATTGTCAAAGGAAGATTCTTTGATGTCTTCAATGGTCTCTTCAGTGAGGCGCTCCACTAGTTCCAATGAATCATCAGACTCGTGTATGGTGAGCTTACTGAGTTTAAGCGATTGACTAATACAATTAGAAGGACCAACCAGAGAATGTGAGCGGGTGTAAATGACTGCTGGGTCATCATAAACCAACTCGCTGGATTCTTCAATAGACTCACCAGTAGTGGAATCAATATTATTGACTTCAACTGTAAGTGGACCAAAGACGTCAGAGAAATCTAGCTCAATGTGATCTGTGCTTGCAGTACCAGGATCGTTTACTGGAAAAAGTAACGGTTTATACATGCCAGCCATAGTCAAACCAGAAAACTGAGAGGAAACCATTTTTCACCACTCAAGGAAAAAAGGATCTAAGCTCTTACGATGCCGATGACCAGACTAATAAAAAATTATACTTTAATTGGACCGAAGTTCTCCAGCACCCTCACTGCTGATGGACTCCTATCAACGGCCTGAATGAGGAGGAAGTTGATGTAGGCAAATGAGTTTCCCAAGAATTTTGGCAGCAAGCAGATCAAAATCCAGCAGACGAGTCCGTTGTTCTTGTTTCCCGAATTACAGGAAACCAAGTATGCTCCAGTGGTTGTTGAACTCATGAAGATCCAATTGACAATCTGTATTTCAACTCACCACAAAAAAAAGCAAACAAAATGAAAACAAACAAAACAAGAGAATTCAAATACAACTATTTTTGTTACCATAAGCTAATCTAATCATCATCATCATCATATATAATACCATAATAGCACTGCCATAAATAAAATATCACACAACTCAAACACCGATAGCAAAAGGAAAAACAATCAAAGAGATTTGGCGTGGATTTCTTATTTGAGGTATATATACCGACATAAAAACTTGTGAAATTATTTGAAAGAGCTTATCGAAACAACTAATAGCTTAAACGAAAACAGTTTGACCATATTTTATTTTTATCTTTTGCTATAGAAATTGTTAATACATAAGCACTTACATAATTAGTGCTTATTATAAGCCCTTAATCAAGTTGTTCAATTCAACAGTTACCACCAATCACATACATAATTACCATAAAAATAAAATTAAAAAAAACCACAAAACAAAGAGGGAGGATTCCATTTCTAATTCAAATTCTTAATAAAAACAATTAAAAAAAACTGGTTTTTCTAGCAATAAAGAAGGAATCAAAATATCAAAAATAATAATGAAACTTCAATCTATGTAACAGTACATCATATAACGAGATCGAATCTAAGCGAAAAATCCAAAAAGCAGAATCACAGATCGGAAAGCACAAAAACAAAACAAGGGTTTGTAATTATGAAACAATAAATAAACGAAACAGAAATTAACAAGCCCAATTGAAGTAAAAACAAAAAAAACAAACCTATATGATGCGAATAAAAATCGAAAGTTAAAAATAAGGGCAATTAAAAGAAGAGAGATAGCAATGGGGGTTACCAGGGAAGGTTGCGGGGAAGAGAGCGTTTTTGAGAAATATTATTATTATTATTATTCTGTGGGAATGGGTTCGCGTCGAAACTTAAAACATGTTTGATGGATGGTTATCTTTTGGGTGAAACGTGGCGAGATGTGAGTGGATGAATTGGTCCCACTCAATTTCGTGGACTCTCCTTCTCTATCGTACACAATGCGAATATGCTCTTTGTTTGTGTGTGTGTGGTGTCTTGTTTTTCAGTTGGTTTGGACGTTTGCTACACTTTGCTTTTCTGTTTACACCTTCATGAGGCAAATCTTTTATTTTTTGACCAGGTTATTTCGACCGAACAAAAGTGAACGCCAAATTAAATAATTTTTGTATATTAAAAATTAATTATGTATTTTGTCAAATCATTATATATATTAAAAATTAATTATGTATTTTGTCAAATCATTATATTTCTATAATGATATTTTAAAATTGATTGTGTGACATAACAAAATATTGATTTTTCATTTAAGGAAAATGTAAATTATTTTTTCTGATTCGTGACTTTTTAATAAATAGATATTTTATGAAAGAAAACTATACTTGTCATGAAAACATCACGATAGAATGAACAGGTAATTGTCCCATAATTTCTCTAAAACATTCATGATTCATCCACTCGTGATTTTTGCCAAACCACAAATCCAACCATTGTCATTCATTCATGTTATGTCCATGAGTCATCAATTTTGCTTTTGTGACAAATAGCATAGATGTTTAAAAAATGCATAGCTGAGATTTTGTTTCATTTATAACTTTCTCGTAAATTTTTACCGAAAACTGAAATTATTTGATATATTAGTGTAACACATAATTATTAATGTGGTTTAATAAAAAGCTTAATACGTACGGGCTTACGGGCTGGAACAGATATACACATGGATAGTCCATAGTTGAGGCTCCCTTTTGCTCAAAATTCCTTTATCATTTATAATAGCATAGTAATATATGTGTTTTTAAGGTCAAGCACACTTCTTAATAGAAGCAATATGATCAAATATATTTTTTTGAAAGTTGATCCTTTGGTTCTCACAATAATAGGTTATACTAATTTGAAATTCAACTGAGAGATAAATAAAATTTAGTCAAAAATTATTTTAATCGAGATTCCTCTTTAATTAAAATTCGTTAACTACTTGAACCATATATATATTAACCTATAAACTATCACTCGTTTTTTAAAATCTATTAACTTAATCTATGAATTATCATTCTTTCAATTTTTATAAAGTATCTGAATAATTAAATTGGTTGGATCAATAATTATTTAAAGATTATTTAAAGATTATTTATTATATTTTTTTTAATTTAGAGACACAATTTGATATAATTTAGAGACTAAAAAGTCTCTACACCGACAACATATAGAAATTTAATTTTAAATTTTCATAATTTAACTTTTATTAAGTTAGTAGTATTACTATAATAGTTTTTACCTTTGTTTTATACATTCATGGATATGTCTCTACTAACGGGAATTGAATCTAGTAGAATGAGTAATACTACTACAATATGGTAAACCCAAATTTAAATCATGTTGAAAAAATACTCACATTTAATATCAGATGCGGTTCGAATATGATTACTTTCAATAAAGGGAATTTATCTAACAACAAAAATATCTTAACACATTGATTTTGACAGACTTTAATGAAAAATGATTCTAGATTTACTTAAAAGTTTGCAAATATTATTTTTACTAAAAAATTTACAAAGACGAGACATATACCGTGAGATATGTGCATAATATATATATTTTTTTTTGCAAAAGCTACATAATCTTAAGAGTTCATAGTTACTACAAAAAAATTTATGTAAGTAGTTTTAGTTCATGTTGGAGCATTAATATGTGTTTTTGAATGATAGTTTTACATACATGTTTACAACACTAAAAAATTCCTCCACAAAAAATGAACTCAAAAAGTAATTTCTAAGTTCATATTTTTAAGAACTTTTATCTTAAAAATACGACATTTAAAAAATTCATATCAAGTTAAAAAGTTATATATTTGTGCGGGTGAATTTTTAATAATGTTCTAAACATAGTTGTAAAAAATCATTCAAAAATTTAAAAGTTAAAATATGTTTCGTTTCAGTCAAGATTAAAACAACATGTAGAATAAATTTTTAGAGATTAAAACATGTGATTTTTTTTACAAAGACTAAAAAATAAAATTCCAAAAATTTATAAATACTAAAAACTTATTTAATTCTAATATTAATTTTCAATTTATAAAGACGAGACATATACCATAAGATTACATACGCCCTCTGTTGTAGCACCAACAAGTTCTGCATTTGCTGCCACTACTCCAACAACTCTTATTAGCGAATTAAATTGGATCTCCTAATGCAATATTGCATTTACAACAAGTTTGTATGGTTATTAAAGGAGATAGCACGTTAAATTAAAATAAAAAACGCGGACGAGAGAGAAATAAATGAACTGAGAGATAGAGAGTTGTAGAGATGCATCAAATCGAGGTTTTGTAGGAGAAAAACTAATTGATAACATCTTCAATGTCCACCTCACACAACAAACATTGGGCCAAAACATTCACTCCCAACAATCAATTTTTTTATTTATTAGAAAATATGGTAAACACCATTATAAATAGTTCATACAACTGCGAGATTTAATTTCGAATTCGGAAAAAAAAAACGTCCAACTTAACAATATTGACATTTACCAGTTAAGTTAGGACTTAAAAATCTAACCATTAAATTTTTATTGCTAGGTATTTGGACTTTTTAAAAATTGCAATGCAATTTCATAAATCCTAAACTACAGTAAATATGTTTCAATTGATTTCATATTTGAATATATTTTTGAAACTAATAGTTATGTAAACTATTTTATATTGACAACCAATCACACAGTGAAAACACAAAAATAAAAATAAAAATTATACATATATTTTATGAGTTGACAAATTAAAATTGGTGATTTTATATTGACGGTGTATCACATTTGACCTCTATATTTTTACATTGTGTATCACATTTGATCTCTATATTTTACATTATAATTTTATAGATTTGAAATTAAATTAAATTTTGATATTACGACTAACTCTGTTGGATAAACAATTAAATTAAACTTATACAACACAAACACTTATCATATTAATAATTAT
>JBBPBP010000003.1:4690752-4726853 GCA_037974735.1 Cicer chorassanicum
ATGTCATCTATAAATGAATTTGATCATATTTTAAATTTAACGTCATCAAATTTTTAAGTTTTATCTTTTGAGCCTATTTTGAAATTACATTTTTTTAATGTTTTTAATTAAAATTTTAATTTTAATTATAAAAATAACTTATTTAATTACTGGAGTCAAAATTAAATACATAAATATATAAAAAAAATCTTAATTTAATTAATTTTAATAAATATTATAATATTATCAAAATTAACAAATAAAATAAAAGAAGCCAACTTTAGAGTCAGATTCGTCAATAACAATTGGCATACCAATTGAATAGCAACTTATTAAAGAGAATTGCCAAGACTTTAGTCACTATAGCGTTTAAAGAAACCAACTTTCTTAAGAATACATTAATAAATCTTCATGGTCACATTATTTTCTTATCTTATACTTTCATTATAAAATATTTTATTTAAAAAAATTGTTCTTCTACCCCATGCAGGACACATGTTCAACTACACTAGTTTTTATAATAAAATACTCTTTATTATAATTTTGAAGTCTAATGTTTTGCTCCCACTCCATATCTATTGTTTTCTCTCAAAATCATTGTACTATAAATTTAACATTTATATTTTATTCTTTTATTTTGTTAATAATTTTTATTATTATATACATCAAGTTTGTTGTAAAAAGTGGAGAAAAAATGAATGTAATGGTTGAACATGTTCAACAAAATTCACGTTTTTTATTAGTCTATTAGTCTTTTTAAAGATAAGTGAAATATCATTTTTATATGCCAGGTAATAGGTCAAAGTCAAGTTTTATTTTTTTCTTGAGTAGCCTGACATATTTAAGCAAAACTCGGCCCGATCCTTCCTATTCCCACCCTATAATAAAATAGAATTTAAATAATGATGTCATATAATATAAAATTTATAAAAATATCATGTTAAATATAAAAAAATGCTGAATTTCATTAATAACTTATTAATCTATTAAAAAATATGTCTAAATACTTTTTAAAATATTAATATGAATTAGACTTTTAAATAGACTAATAGGTCGTATCTGAGTATCAAAAAAGTTAAATTCTCAAACCTAAAAAAAGTTAGGCACATGACAAACTTAAATTTTTTGAACAAATCAGATTAAATTAAGACTTTGCAAAATCTAACTCGATTCGCTCATTCCCTGATATCTAGACAATTATTTTAATAACCCTCACAAAATAATGAGAAGACAAAAGGACAGTTATGAACATCTCTTTAGATAAAAGTTCTCAAAACAACAATACTACAGATGTAGGCGACACATCCTCCTCCACATATGTAGCTGAAAACTCTTTTTGTTGTTATAGTTTCTAAGTTGTCAACACGATAAAATATAATTTTAATTATGTTCAGAAATATATTTTTCAAGCGTATTATATACGTGTTTATGTTGTTTATTTGAGTTTCATAATTCATCTATTTCACTTCATTTGAAGCATGAATTACATGTTTTGATGAGGGCTGCTAGAGAATCTGATGAAAGCGCCCAATGCTTCGTTCGCAGTCTATTATTTTCTATTATATATATTAAAATAGACTTCTGCATAAACAACATCTTGTGTCATTTCATTCAAATATTACCACCTCAATAAAAAATCTCATGTGACACGTCTAAAAAGTTTTTCTTCTTCAATTCTCCTTATTATTCGACTTCCAATTTGCTTTAACACACATTTTACTATTATTATTATTATGATTATTATTTAACATATAATATTATGTATAACTATTAATGTGTCACGAGTTACAAATTAAAGTACAATTAATATATAATTTTTTTTCGTATACTATTTTACTTTTTCCAACAATTTCTACGATTAGTGTCTTGCAATTCAATTATTTTCAAACAAGTAGATATAGTTGGAATTTTTTTTTTTTAAAATAGACTCCCACATAAACATCATCTAATATTGTGTCATTTCATTCAAATATTCTCACCTCAACAAAAAATCTCATGTGACACATTTAAAAGGTTTTTCCTCTTCAATTCTCCTTATTATTCAACTTCCAACTTGCTTTAACACACATTTTACTATTATTATTATTATTATTATTATTATTATTATTATTATTATTATTATTATTATTATTATTATTATTATTATTATTATTTAGCATCTAATATTATGTATAACTATTAATGTGTCATGAGTTACAAATTAAAGTACAATCAATATATAATTTTTTTTTGACGTATACTATTCTACTTCTTCAACCAATCTCTACGATTAGTGTCTTGCAACTCAATTATTTTCAAAGAAGTAGATATAGTTGAATTTATTTATTTTGCACAAATAGCTTTTGAGTAAGTGGTATTTTGTAACATATTTGACCTATTTGCTCAGTTTTCTCAAAACCTTGATAGTTGTTAGTTAGAGTATTGTTTTTACAGACATATTTGATCACATCTACGACATAAAAATATATTGACTCCTCAAAAGACAAAGAAGATTGTTCATATTTAGTGTTATTATTGTGTCTTCGGGAGAAAACTATTTACCATTTATAGATAAAAAAATAATGTTTAATATTTAGATTAAAAAATTATTTGTTATTTTTTTATGGAGATGTTTTTTGTTGTCAAATTTTTTAAAAATACTACCAATTTGAAGTTTCTACATCTGTTTTACTTCTACTCAACCGTACATACGAGTTGTTTGTGAAAATTCTCAAGTCATGTTGTATAGAAGTCTTATACTCAAAATATTGGAATTTAGATTTGTCATTTCTTTGAAAGGATTAGAATGAAATGGATACCAAATGACAAAATTATTTTTATATTTTTCTAACAATATTTTGACTATAAATTTAGATTTGACAACAAAAAAAAAGAGCATGACTAATTTGATTTTGCGGTAGATAATTATATATTAATATTTATTAAAATACTTTTAGGATTTTTAACACTAAATATAATCTATGAATTTTGTTTGTAGGATGATCTTCACTATGGATTTCTAATACTAAATATATGAATAAGTTACAATTACGTTATGCAAAATATTTTACATATTCTCAAATGTGTGTTTGTTAACTCACTTGAAAAAATACTCTACAAACAAAATGAATAAATTATATTATTTTTGAAATTTTAAAATCTTATTCACAATACTACTAATATGTTAAAGTCTATATATCCCGCGCAACGCGCGGGTTATATTATAGATTAAAATAAAAAAGAGAGATTTCACAATTTTTTTTCCTGTTCCTATTTTTCCACGTGGTTTGAGTGTACCAGTTCACCGTTTTTCACAAAAATTGTTCAACTCTAAACAAGCCATACTAAAGTAATTAGGTGGAAATAGGTGTCGTTGAGCTTGTTTTTTACATCAATATAAACTATTAAAAAAATTCTAGGTTCAAGTATGACCTTTAATTTGTAATTGGCTTTTTTTAGTTTTTGCCTTACATTCTTTAAAGCCAAGAATATTATGTTAGTCTATTTAAAGTTTTATTTCGATAAACGTGTTTAAATGAGTCATCTAACATAAATTTAAACAGAATAACGTTTTACTTATAAGGTACATTGCATTTATTGTAAACTATAAGAAATGAAATTAAAATCACTATTACTAAAGGACATGAGACATACACATAGAAATAGATAGGATGAGTTGAGTTTCTTTTAAATATATATATCCTATTTTTAAGTCCAAACCTTTTGTACAATCTGATCTTATTTGATAGTCCACTTAAAATATATTTTAAAATAAATATTTAAATATATTAAAAAATTACAAGGCTTGTATTCTTAAATTTTTGAAAAAATAACATGCATATAATTCAATATAGTGTACATAATGTAATATAATTTTATATTATAAATTTTGCTTAACTATATTTTTAAATAAATCAGATTATTAGGCCTAAAAAAACTTTTTAGGTGGTTTGAAATATAAATTTTTTACAGTTAAGTAAGTTTCTAAAAAATTCTAGATTCAATGTAGGCTAGTTCATATGTTTGTATCATAGTAGTCTAATCCATTTCCATTTTTTTTTTGTGGTTTCTAACTATTTTTTAACGATTTTTATGTGAATTTTCAATTCAGTTTTATTACTCCAGAAGTCTTGGAGCTATTTGAGAAATTTTATGTTGTTGAATTGGAAAAGCTTGTAATTGAGTTGATAATTTATAATTGCATGTAGAACTAAAAAAAATATTTGATCAAGTCTATGAATTTATTATTAGGTTCCTCACAAACTTACAAAAAATTATTTCTAATTAGTTCCCTTAATATAGGACAAACTATATTAAGAATTCAACGCAAATTACTTTAAAATACTTTTTTTATTAATTACTTCAAAATTTAACAATCAAATTTTTGGTTTGGATATAACTATTTTTTTTATTACAAAAAATTTTATTTTTTTTATTATAAAAAGATTTGGTTTATTTTTATTAAAAAGGGTCGAATAACTATAACACGGTCGTGGGCCAAAATAACTAAGCCCAACATGACAGGCTTTATATACAACACATACATACTCTTTTTCCAATTACGCGTTAGAGTTACGTTTTTATTTGACGATGCTATGTTTCAATTTCAATGGCAGTTTCTTTTTCTTGAAGAAAATATCGAAACACGCAACATTATTTTTCTGATTGAACTGTCCCTCACTGTTGCAAGACTCTGTTTCCATCAATATTTGCATTCATCCATTTTCTCATTCTTGATTTCAATCTTCTGCTTTAATTGATGAAACATGTTTTGTCTCTGAAAACCCTATTTGGTACCAAGGTTTTGAAAGACACTTTTTACGCTTGTTACATGATTTTGGAATTTCATTTCAACAAATTTTGTCCTGTCTGGTTTATAATTGGGGTACCCATTTTCTCATTCTTGATTGTTCAAGAACGAACATTCAATCTTCTGCTTGAGAAAAAGAGACCGTAACTCACTTCAAGATGAAATCTTTTTTCAAAAAGGCTGTGGAATACACGACCTATAACCCTAGCCTTCTTGAACGTATTTGTCCCGCTATGTTCGAACTCTGTTTTGCATCAATTTTTGAAAGACTTTTTTTTCGTTAGTTATGGTAAATTTGGAATTTTCGTTGCAAAATATTTGAATCATAACACCGGTTGGCATCTGCTTGAGAAAAAGACCCTTAATTGAGAAAAACATGTTCTGTGCCATGACCCCATTTGGTACCAATATTTTGAAAGAGATTTTTATCTCATTCTTGAATTATTCAAGAACATTGAATCTTCTGCATGAGAAATAAAAGAATATTAATTGAGCAAACATGCTCTCTTCCAAGACCCTATTTGTTTCCAAAATTTTGAAAAAAGTTTTAAATACAGTTGTTATGATGATGGAGTTTTGCACAACTTTGGAATTTTAATTCTAAAAAATTTTCCCCGCCTGGTTTAAAATTGAGATATCTATTTTCTCATACTTTTGATTATTCGAGACCCTTGAATCTTGGCTAAATAAAAAAGAATCTTCAATCTTCTGCTTCAAAAATAGATAACACCTAAATGACAAGAATCGATGGATATATTTTGTTTTACAAATTTTGAAAGGGATGGATGTCTTATGAACTCTTTATTCATAATGTAAGGAATCCAAGTTTGGTTGGTGAATTGATAAGTGAAATGAAATATTTTTTTCTTTCTTTCATTATCTAAAAATGGGGTGGTATACATGAGCTTAATTACCCCAAATTTGATAGCAAGTTGGATATACTTTGTTACATGATTTTTGTAAGAGATTGAATGTCTTGATGCCCCAAAAATGATAGATGTTACCTTAATGTGAAAGCTAGTTGTTGCTGCCTTAAAGCATGGATAAATAATTTGATATCTTGTGCTTTGATGACTCTAGTCCCTTTGTAACTGTAACCTGAACCGATTTTGCAGATGAATACTGTATGAGTTGTGACCACTATTTGGGGGATTCAACAATCAACTTTTTTCTTAGTGCGCATTTTGATTGGCTGTATGCTAGATCTTACGTCTTATGACAGAGTTATATTTCTTGTGTTATCTAGCTAGTTGGTTTTGAAGGAGTAGTAGAGTTTGCTATTTGGATTTTGCATTGTTCGTTTGTTGCTGTGATTCATTTTTTTGCTGGTATGGTCAGTCTATTATCATGACAATTGTAACAAACTTTGTTCTGTGTTGGTGGGGTTATTAAAAATTGGTGGATGGAGGTGTCTTCAGTCTACTTGTTATGTTTTCGAATATATAGTCACTAGAAAACACAACATTGGAGGCTTTTGAATATCTAGTTTCTATTTTTAAAGCCTTGATCATGAAGAGGACATATTATATTATTAACACCCTTTTACGATTTTTTTGTATGAAATTAATCAACTGTTAAGTAATTGGTATTTGGGTATTTGCAGAAGATGCTGTAAGGTATTGTTAGCAATATTATAGAAGTAGAATTAGATGAGACCAGGTGAAGAAAGAGAAGGATAACTCTAGCCTTCTTATCTTCTAACAACTCAGCTCATTAGATGCAAGTCTTGAATTTAGTAACTGAATACAAGTGAGCTCTTATAAGTTATAAGTGGGTACATACAACAATTGCAATTGGAGAATTGATCATGTAAGTGTTACAGCCTCTCAATTATGCAACAACATATTAACTTGTTGTGATGGCAATTCTTTTGGACAATTATTCCTATGTAGCATAAAAGTTTCTTGCATATGTACATTCTTGTGTTCAGTTTGCGATTTCAGTCCCAAATAATCTCAGTTTGCGATTTCTGTTCTTGTTTTGGTCATTTTGTTCTCTGCTCCACGGTAAGCCATAAACTCCACCTCAAATACGATTGTGTACTTTGATTATTGCAGGTCCATTTTGTTGCTGAATCTAGTTGGTGTAATAATAACAATACAAAGTTGACATTTTTTAGACACATTCTTGCTGTATGTTATTTAGTGTGACCCAGATGGTTTCTTTAGTCCTTTTTGAATTTTCATTAAAGATTTTTTTAGAGATATTTTTTATAAATATCATTTGATAATTATGGATAGTTTGCTCAAAATACCAAACAAGCTTCAATTTTTACACCCACTTCATCGTTATTCAGAAAAATTGAGCAATTATTCACCTTCCTATAAGTTGCAAAATTATGAACTTAGATTTGGTTCCAAGAAACCATATTTGAAGTGGGGTAAATGTGTTTAGCAGTACCCTTTTGGAGTTTGTTCCTGAATTTAAGAAGATAATTTGGATTTTGAACTTCCTAGTAGCAGTATTAGATTTACATTTAAGTTTTTTGTAACTTGATTTCTGGATAGTGAAATTGCCCGAAAATTTCCCCCTTCATCATCTATAATTGAGTCTATTTTAAATGCAAATTGATTCGATTTGATTCAGCTCCTCCTACACATGAACCTGAATTTTTATTATATTTTGCTATTTCACGCAGTTAAAGATTCATTTCAACTTATGTCTGCGTACTGTGTGTGTTTAAGTTTGAAGGATCTGTGTGTCAAAAGCCCATTGCAGTGATATATATAATATTAAGAGTCCTTTTCAGCTTGCTTGAATTAAAATTTCTAAGCAATTTCTTGATCATGAAAGAATACATATGTTTAATTGCAAGTGATTGTTTTAGAGACAGCAAAGAGATTGATGTTATCTATTTAAGCTGAATTTAAAATGAGATAGGATCATTCTTCATCCTCACAAACACTTCCTAGTTTTAATTGCTATTGTATGATTGTGCATCCTATTTGAATCCATCATATCCATAGGTTCATTCTTCACTTAGCGTGTAAGACATAAAAGTGTCCTCATAAAAGTGGATCTCTTATTAAAAGACATAATTTTGTCAATTATGTGAAACTGATAATTGTCTAAGAATATTGAGTCCAAAGTTGCACTTTAAGTCTTAAATTAAAGCAAAAAAATATGAATTTGGTTTAAGATTGGTTTTTAAAAAAAAAACATTTTTGAAAACTGATTTTTGTCAAAATCCGGTTTTTAATGCTTAAAAATGGTTATGGACATAATTGATTTATAACTAGTTTTGCAAAATATATCCGGTTATATGAATTTCGGGTATGATAAATGGTTTTTATATAAACATGGATTCAATATGTGGATATGGTGACTATGAGTAATTCTATATATATTGTGATTTTTGTGGCCGGCTTGACACTCCTTGTGCTAAGTCATGGCATTTTTATATATTATATAAAAATATTTGATCTTTTCGACGGAAGAAAAAAAAGAAATAAAAGCTTGTTTAGAAGTGTTATGTAATTCTTATGATCTTTGGCTTGTTGTAGATATAGCAGATGTTTTTTTTAGGAATATTCTTTAATTAGACGGCGTTAACTTTGCTACATTTTGTAACATCGTATGAAAGTTCTTTGAATTTTTATCTGTAGTTATTGTATAATTACTGGGAAAATTTACATTCTTAGATTATGAATGATAGCTTTATAGAGGGAGGTGAAGTGTGCTTATAGTAGAAAAGACGGTAGAAACTCGACTTAGGTGGTTTGGGCAGTGGAGAGGAGACTTGTAGATACTGTAACAAGGAGGGTAGATCAAATAGAGGATAGGCAAATCGATGGAGGCAGATGATGACCTAGAAAACTAAGAGAAACTATTAAAAAAGATCTAGAGACTAATAAGTTACAAACAAATATGCATGAAGAAGTGAATAATACTTCAAAGGATATTGTTTCACCCATTTCTTTAAGACAAATAGATTAAGAAGATGTAACTGATGTTAGTTCATATTCTTCAAGAGATGAAGGTCCTGAAGATACTCCAACTTGTTGTGCTGTAACTACTGATCATAACATCTTTGGTACATATATGAAATATTATTTGGGGAAATTTGAAATGTCTCAATCTTCAAATTCTTCTTATATGACAACTCCTCAGAATCAATTATCTAATGAAACAAACCAAGTAAATCAATAGGTGAGTGAGTTACTTTTGGACTAATAGCAGCATTTTATTTTGTCACGTCGTGTCATCAATTTTACGATGTAGTTATGAAAATGAGGTACTATACATTGTCAATGTAAATTAGTTTTACAATGTATTTTCATTGACGCTTTCGTTTGGACATGTTATATAATTAATTTTAAATTATTTCTCTTTTGTTTGAAACAATAGGAGTGGTGCCCCTTGTCAAAGAATTTAACTAATGAGTCACAAATTATCAATGATGATGTGAATAACTCAACAATCACATAACAAGGTAACATAGAGAATTCAACAAGTAGTGAAGATCCTGGTCCTAACAATTCAATTGTGAGGCAAGAATCAACTGATGAAGGCTCTAATGAGTCAATTTCATCATCACCAAGGTCTGTATTACCAGATAAGACCATAGCAGAAGAACTTTCATCACCAACTTTTAATCAACAAATGGATATAGGTTCTCAACAATCTAATAACATGGAGGATATGTCACAAGAAACTTTGAATGAAGATGAACTTCCACATGACACCATGCCTCAAAATAGTCAGCCTTTGGTGGATTATATAACTGATGAATCACATAATGTTGACCAGGTATAATTTATGAGAACAAATGATTATAACATGTAATTTGAACTATATTATTTAAATACAAGTTGTAATATATAATCCTAAACTTCAATCATAATAGAAATGTATTGTAGTCGTTCTGCAAGCAGAGATGTAGGCACAATTGGCTTAACATTGTGATCAAATTTTGTTTATTTTTTGTGACATTTATCAGGAGGATACAAATCACATGGAGAATTCCGTTGAAGAAACAAATATCCTTAGAAACATGAACAATGAAGAAATCTGCAGGATGGAACAACAAGACAAGTTAAATAACGGTGGTGAGAGTAGTGAAGACAATTCTTCACACAAAATTAGCCAAGAGGACAGTTTAGAATCTACCAAACAAATCAATGAGATGGAAACTAAGGAGGATGTGGATGAGGGATCAAGAGATTTAGCTGGTGACAAAGTAACATTTTCATTCTTTAAAGTTTTTTTGCTTATATAGTTTATAATATATTTTAGAGTTAAATATACTTTTGATCTCAAAAGTTTGATTTATTTTTCGTCATTAAAAGATACAAAAATTGTGTGCTAATTAGCTAATACATTTGCAATATGCATGTTGATGTTGTAAACTCAACAGGTGCCATCAAGAGAGCTAGTTGAAGAAGATAAAAATGAAACATTAGCAAGTTATATCACGCCGTTTGATCCACGAAGTCGACCCTACCTAGTTTTAAAAGACTTGATTGTTGTTGTATAGTTTCATTTGTAGTTCTGAATGGAGGAAAAGCAAGCAATTGAACCATTCTATATTTTTCTTTTTGGTCTTTGGTCTTATATTGCTAATTTAATGTGTAAAATATTGTTATATATTATCTTATTTTAAAAGTCAAGATATCCAAAACTCAATTATGAGAAAATACAAGATGATTTTGTGAAGAACTCTTTAAAAAAAATAGTTAATTTTTTACTTACAAATTAAGGTAAATTTTCAATGGTACTATCTTATTTGGGCTCATGCAACTGTTGTATGTACGAATTTGTAATCATCATATCATATGTGAAATTTTCACAATGTTGCAGCCTGTTGTAATTCCAATGACACCTAACCAGCTTTGTTTCTCCACTGATTTTCCTTATGCCAAGGTATAACCATAACCATAACATAGTGCAGTTATGCCAATGTGTTGTCCTCATAACAACATAATGTCACCTAGCTACTATGCCTCCCACTAATTTTCTCTTTGCACGTGCTATTGAGACAACATATTTGTCAGACCTCTCATTAAATTGATTGTATGTTATATGCAGTTAGAGCAGAAATTAGGCAGCAAGTTATGTAAGTTAATAATGATTGTAATGAATGATTGTAAACATTTTCATCCTACAGGTGCTAAAGTAGATTATGAATGAGAGTAATTGTTGTATAGTCATTTGTGACTTAACACATATAGAAATCCTACTGAGGTAAGTAAAGAACATTTTGAACTTAATTTACTTCAAGTTTTCAACTGCGTAACATTCTGAACTCAACTTGTTTCAAGTTTTCAACTTGAGAATCATTTATCTCAAGTGCATATTAAGTTTTAAAAAAAGTTACAATTCAAACCTCTCTTTTCTTGTGTAACTTTTATTTCCACTTCAATTGACATCAAAACTCGACTTCTAAGGGTTTGAGCACCTAACAAGTGCTAGAGCAAAAGATTCAGGAAGTAGTGATGTCTAAAGCAAAACTCATACCAGGAGGCTTTGCAAATAGACAATTACATGTAGCCAGTTGTTGAAAAAGGTAATTTTGTTCCAAGAACATATCAGAATGATGCTGGCTCAGAAATAAAGACAAAACGTGTGGACAAATGATGAAAAAGTTAAGGTATTTCTAAACTTCAAAGCTCAATTATAGATAGAATAGAAATAATGTCATGTGCTTTAAGTAGGTATGAATATGATAGAATAGAAGAATATGAGATTGCCAAATAAATTTGGGATGCCTTACAAAATCACCATGAAGGAAACAATCATGTCAAAGAAACAAGAATATACATTGGAGTAGACATATTTGAAATGAATGAAGGAGAAACTATTGAGAAAATATATGCAAAGTTCACTATCATACTAAATGAGTTGCGCTCTCTTGGAAAGTACACAATAAATGAAAGAGAGAAAAATTCTTAGTTTTCTTCCAAAAATTTGGACACCTATGGTTACAACCATAACTGAAACTAGAGACATAAAAATACTAACGATTGAAGGTATTAGATCTCTAAGAGTGGATGAATCAATACTTGATGAAGATAAGCCAATATGATGGCAACTTGGGAAGACTATGAAGATTCAGACATAGAAGAAGATGAAGAAGTCAATATGTGCTTAATGGAAAATTCAAAAGATGATGAGGTAACTATATATAATTCCTGCTCATTATGTAAACAAATGAAAAAAGAATTGACAGGCTTTTATATGACTTAAACTTTTTATCTCAAAAATGTTGTTACTTAAAAGAACAACTTCACAAAATTAATGAGGAAAATGAGAAGCTTAAAACGCGAATGATAATCTACAAAATATCATTATAAATCTGCATGACTCTTATTACAATTAAAAAAAAAAAAAAAAACTGAATACCAAGCCAAACTCTCTCCTAGAACATTATGATGTTCTAAGGGATTTTTTTTTGCTAAAAACAAAAATCAAAGAATTAAAAAATGATCTAATAACTTTTGTGAAGTCCATTGAAACATTCTAAAAAATTATAGAGATCTCAAATTGGAATATTTGACAAAGCTAGATTGGGTTTTAATATCTCTCAAAAATAAAAAACTCCATGATTTTTTTTTTTACTTTAAAAGAAGGAGATAAAGATGAGGACAAAATGTTCCTAGTATAATAAATATGGACATCTTGAACCTGCTTGCTTTTACAAGAAAAAATTTGAATTATGGTGCTGCTTCAAGTTTTTGTATGATTATTTTGATATTCTAAACTTTCACACAACTCCTTCATCATTTTGTTATTCAGATTGGATGTGTTATTAGTGATAATCTTATTTGACAAACCATATCGACAAATTAATTCTCTTTTGATAAATCTGACAACCACACTTCTTGTTACACTGGGATAAGAAACGGTTTCAACCCATTTTGTGAAATAATCAATAGCTACATTGAAAATGGTCATGGTGATGTTAAGACATTCAAAGAGGTTGGTGGTACATGTAATTTATCAACATAGATTTGACATTTATGACATTTCTTTACGTAATTAAAGCAATCAGACTCCATGACCAACCAATAGTAGCCAACCTTTAAGATTTTTCTTGCCATTACATGTCTATTTGCATGAGTTCCAAAAGAACTCTCGTGAACCTCTTGAATGATTTTCTCAGCTTCCATTTTATTCACACATCTGAGAAGAACCATATCATGATTTCTCTTATAAATCACGTTACTATTTAAGAAGAAGTTCATTGACAGCCTCCTCAAAACCCTCTTGTCATTCTCTGAAATACCCAATGGATGTTCCTTATTCTTAACATAGGATTTGATATCATAAAACCATGATTTGTTGTTAGGCTCTTCTTCTATTGATAAACAATATGTTGGCTTATCCTTTTGCTGAATTATTATGACCGACACATTTCGACCGGTGCTTATTTTGAACAGTGATGACAATGTGGCCTCGACGTCGGCCAATTTTTTCTCGAAGTGTTTTGTCAATTTTTTGATATGCGTATGATATGGAATCAATTTGGAATCTCGAGTTTCCCACTCTCCTTTTGTCTAATGAATGACCAAAGATGAGTCTCCATATACCTCAAGAACTTTTACTTTTGATTCAATGGATGCTTCAATGCCCATGGCACATGCCTCATATGCTGCAATATTGTTTGGGAAATCAAAACACAATCTAGTCGTAAACAAAGTGCATTGGTTCTTTGGGGAAATCAAAACTGCTCCAATTCTATGCGCTAATGCGTTAGAAGCACCATAAAACACCAACATCCATTTTTCTTTATCAGATGATTCATTCTCTTCATAGTAAGTCATTGTCTTCCTCGTGGAATTCACACTACATTGATTGATAATCTTCTACAGGTTGTTGAGCTAAATACTCGACCGATGAGCTTCATTTCATATCCTTATGTGTAACATGCACCAGGTCATATTCAGACAACAACATTTGCAAACGGGCAATCCTTCCAGTAAGAGCAGGTTACAAATGTACTTAATTGAGTCCATTTTAGACACCAACCAAGTTGTATGACATAACATGTATTGCCTCAACCGAAGAGAAGCCCACGCTAATGCGCAACATGTTCGCTCTAAGAAAAACACTTAGAAAATGTTTCTCATTCGAACAACTGTTTCTCTCTTTTAACTCTATGATGAATTTGAAATTTTGAACCTGCGTTCTACTCTTTTCTTATTTTTGATGATCTTCTTGTAAAATACTTATGTTTTTGATGAAGACAAAGACCAAGGAAAGTGATCAGGTTGCAAGCTCAAAGAGAAGTTAACAATCAAGTCAACTATTGTCAATATGCTAAAAGACTTATAATTTAAGGTACATGATGCAATCTAATATTGTTATATTTCAAATGCACAAGAGAACCTTCCATTTTAGCATATGCATCAAAAATAATTTTCAAAGTGTCAAAATGCATGCACAATGTTTGCAAATCAAGTTTTTGACAAAAATCAAAGTTGTATTCGACTACAACATTTTGTAGCCGAATACAAACTCAAGTCAGTAGCAAAATTCGACTACAAGATGCTGTAACCGAATACAAATACCAAGTCAGTAGTTAAAACTGCACTTTTGTATTCGACTACAACATGATGTAGCCGAATACAAAACCAAGTCAGTGGCAAAATTCAGTCACCTGTATTCGACTACAAGGATGTGTATTTGAATAAAAGTTTGAAATTTTCAAATAAATCTGAACGTTACAGAGGTGTATTCGTCTACACTCAGACTGTAGCCGAATACAACTGCGAATCAATGCAATTTTTCAGTTCAGATTCAATCTGGATCATTGCATATGTTTGTCAAACCTCTAGGAACGTTTGCCACTGATCTGAAGTGATGTCTAAGGAGTATACATACTTCTAGATTCAGATTTAACTTAAGAACTTAAACATCAATCTTAGAACAACTATGAACAAACTTTCTGAAATATTTTGAATTATTCAAAGTCTTACTTTCATATTTCAAGTACATATTTTAAATTGTCATATCATTGAGAAATGTTCTCTGGTGTACTTGAAATTATATTAGGTTGTTATCATTGTACTCAATTGTTATACCCTCTTGATTTCAGTCAAAGTCATTGTTGTAATACCATTCAAGTTATTGTGTAAATTGAGGAAAGTGGTGTACTTTCTTCATGTGTTGTAAACTAGGATAGTATTGTGCTATCTTAGGCTGATTGTTAGAAGTTCGTAATAGAAGTCTTAGAGTTAGACTTGTACTTATTCTAACAATAGTGGAAAATCTCTTGTGGTGTGCAAGAGGACTGGATGTACCCTTGGTTGTATGGGGAACTAGGATAAATTGTTGTGTTCTTTATTTTTCTGTCATTTACATTTTTCATACACTAATCCTAATCAGAAAAATAATTCACTAAGTCTCTAAAAACCAGAAAATTTCTAAACACCAAATTCACCCCTTCTTAGGTGCGCCTCTGTACTAACACTTGTTCTTCAGCCTTGAGTATTATTTATAAATAAAATTAGTGCTTCAATTTAGTCATTTTTTTTATTCTGAATTGTCTCTTCATTCCTAGCTTGGTCAGCAATGATCTTATTCAAAAATAGTTCTGAACAAGATGTTTTTTTTATTTTTTATAATATGTTGTTTAGTCAATTCTTTAATTCTGAATCTAATATGAGCAATTCTTCTAAATTGATTTTGTTCAGATTGATTTTGTTCGTATTCTGTGTAGAGGGAGTTTGTAAATTTTTCAGATTGATTCTGTTCGTATTTTTGTCAGATTGAGTTTGTAAATTCTTTAGATTAATTATATTCGTATTTTGTTCAAATTGATTATGTTCGTACTTTATTCATATTAAGTTTGTAAATTCTTCAAATTGATACTATTCATATTTTGTTGTAGATAAATCTTAATCCATTCTTCTTGTAAATAATTCATATCTTATGATAAATCTTGATCAAATCTTCTTCAAATCTTGACCACATCTTCTTTTCAACTTGGTTAAAGATTTTCTTCAATCATAAATCAGAATCAAATCTTATTTTAGATTTTCTTTTAAAATATTTGACTATATCTTCTTTTCAACTTGGTCACATATTTTCTTCAATCATAAATCTTATTTTAGATTTTATTCAAAAAAATTGACCATATCTTCTTTTCAACTTGGTCAAAGATTTTCTTTTATCATAAATTTGAATCAAATCTTATTTTAGATTTTCTTAAAAAACATGAATCTTCTTTCATACTCTTTGAAGTCAAATATATTGTTCTCATAAAATACTTTTGTTAACATCAAAACTCTAAGTATTAAATCAACTTGGTTCCAATAGAAATCTCTTTGGTGCCTTTTTGTTTGAAGGACATTCGGTTTTATAATGTCTTAATTTGTTGAACTCACAACATGTGATTTGGCTTTTATCTACTTTTTTTTTTAGTTTTCACTTTTGCTTGGAAAGCTTCTTTTGATTTGATCTCTTCTTCTCATCATTTTTTGAATTTTTCCTGTAGGAAGAACTACTTCTTCATCAGCTTCTTCTTGGCCAATTTCTCTTTCTTCTAAATCTTTTTTTTCATCCTGTTGTGAGGATGATCTTTCTTTGGAGATTTTGTGATGTTTTTGAGGCTATGATTTTTCCTTTCTTTGCTGGTTTATCCTTTTGCAGTATAACTTCATGTGCTCTTAGAGTTCCAATGAGTTCTTCTAATTTGAGTGTCTCAAGATTTTTGTCTCGACTTATGATTGTAAGCATTGGTCTCCATATGATGGGGAGACATCTCAAAATCTTTCTTACTCTATCTTGGATTGAGTATGTCTTGCCAAGGGAGTACATTTTGTTTACTATGGTTGTGAATCTTAAGTATATTTCATCAATAGTTTCTCCTTCATTCTTCTCGAATAGTTCAAATTTTTGTACACCAATGTCAATTCTTGTTTCTTTGACATGACTTGTTTCTTCATGATAAGTTTGTAATGTATTTCATACTTTTTTTGCCGTATCGCATTCATCAACTCTTTCACTTTTCTCCATGCTCAAAGCACAAGACATAAGTAATTGAGCTTTAGAGTTTAGAAGTACCTTAGCTTTGTCTTTTATTGTCCAGTTTGCTTCTTTCTTTTTAGCAGATGTTGGATCACTTTGATCAACTCTTGGTATGAAATTTCCATTTGTTATGATGCGCTACATTCCTGTATCATGTGATTTAAGAAATAGTTGCATTTTTCCTTTCCAAAAATAGTAACCTATACCATCAAAATAAAGTGGTCTATTTGATGATCATCCTTCAACAATATACTTGACTTTTGTTAGGTGCTTAACCTTAGAGGTAGAACTTTGATGTCAATTGCAGTAGCAATATCAATCACAAGGAATGAAGTTTGAATTGTGATCTCTTTCTAAAATCTTAATTTTTGAATCTAATTCAAATTAACTTAAGATCAATCTCGATTTCAAACAAAATGTCCAGAACGTACAGGGTAAAAATGAATAAAGCTGATTATTTTTAGGTGATATGTGATTAGTGAGTTCGAAATAAATAAGGATAAAGATAAGAAGATCACACAATGATTTATCTTGGTTCATCCAAGGTAGACTACATCCAGTCATCATAATCTGTAAGTTTTTCCACTAATGTGCTTGACACAAGAACGTTCTTGCTTTCACACTATCTTTCTTGATCACTCTTGGTCAGTTTCTGAATTCACCTTTCAACCTTAAAATGATTTTTACAGTTATCTTTCAGTTCATAATAGATTTTTACCAGTGACCTTTTAATAACAAATAACTTTTTTACAACATACTTAAACTATCTTGAGAGATAGACTTGAGTTTCAAATGATGTGTATGATAAAAATGTTTAGGATCAAAATCCACTCAACACTTGTTTGAGATTGATTATGAACAATAACTCAATAAATAGATCCTTGAATATAATAAGATAGAGCTGGAGTTTTGCTTGAGTGAAGAGTTTTGTTGCTTGAGTATAATTGTTTAAGTATTAGAATGATTCCTTTATAAACTCTTGCAGTTGTCTTCATCTTGATGTTCCTTTTATAGAAGAAGAGAGAGTCATAAAGACTCAATACAGTCATTACTTAACTTGAGCAAAACGTTTGTCCAAATTGAACTTTAATAGGCATGTGTGTTATTCGACCCATAATGTTCTTGATAAAGTGTCGTATGAAAAATGTGGATGAGTGATTGAATGGCATTGAAGTGTCAGTCCTTTGTCCTAGAAGCATGTTGAGCTTTCTGCAAAAAGTGCAGCAACAGTGTGAAGTTCTAATAATATCAATTATAAGGAAGGGGGTTTGAATTATAATTGTCCCTTTTGAAAATTTCTGTTAAAAACTAAAAGTTTTACTCAAGATTGATCTTGGTAATTCGAAGAACGATCTTGGTTAGTGTAAAAACAGAAATATTGATTTTATCAATGAAAAAACTGATTGCAATGCATGCAGTAAATAGAGATAGAGATAGAGAGATTACTCAAGCATATATCCTGATTCACCCAACTTGAGCTACGTCTAGTCCTCACAAATGTGAGATTTTCCACTAAGTGCTCAAGGTAAGATTGTTCTTGGTTGTTACACAACTTTCGTAGATCAATCTTGATCTTTACACAACTTCCACCTTTCTACCTTAGAAAGGATTTCCAGATTTACCTTAGCCTATTCCAGTAAGGATTTTACAAATTACCTTTTACAACATAAAAGGATTTCCACACACTTCTCAAGCTATGATGATACACTAGCTTTGAGTTACAAAGTAATGATGATGAAGATGTTTAGAATCTTAATATTACTCAACTCTTGTTTGAGGAATAGACTCTGAAACTTAGGACTAGATTGTTACTGATTTCACCACAACACAAAGAAACAGATTTGCAAGCTAAAGAATGATATTTTGAGTGAGCTCGAATATGAATGTAAGATTGATGCTTTGCTTGACACTTTGAGTTGTGTTTTGTTCTTCATCTTCATGTTGTATTTATAAGCTCCAATGGAGGTTAGGACAGCTCACATAGCCGTTGAAATGAAGTCAGCTGTCATAGGACAGTAAGTGAACTAAAGCAGGCCAAAAGCAAGAGTGAAGATGCTGAATCCAGGAGCGTTCTTGCAGTCCAGGATCGATCCTCAGATTAGTTAAGTGCGATCAGACTTGTACTCGATCCAGTACCTTTCTGAGGTTGCTTGCTTGCTTTTGAGTCAATGTGCAGTCTTGATTTGATAGTACAACTGTGATGTACTTTTACAGCCTGTACTTGTACTTGCATTTGTACACAATGAAGAATGATCTTGCTTCTTATATTCTTTCATGAGGCTTGTCTTGATTCTTCAAATTCTGGGCTGATTCTGTTTCTAGCTTATTCTTGATAAAGAGATAGGATTGACAGAGCTTCTAGAATGCAATCTTCTGCTCAGGATTGATCATTCTTGATTCTGATGGAAGTGAAGATCAATCTTCGTTTTGCAGAAGTCTGGCAGGATTGATCTTCGATCTGCTGTTTTTGCTTGCTTTGATTTTAATGGTATTTGTTTTGAATTGCTTGGTACCTATCTTGTTTAACACACTCAAATACACAAGTTAAATACCAAAACACTTAGAATCATAATTAACATTCTTAATTAACTTTTTGTTTGTTTTCATCAAAACATTAAATTTAGATTTTGTCTCAACACAGTGTACCATTGTCCTTGCTTACAGCTTATCAATCTAGTAATTGATCTAAATGTTGTTTTGCTTCTTTGGGCCTTTAACTTGAGATCTAGGCTTGAGTAGTCGTTTGAGTATTCTTTAACTTGAGGTTTGAACTATGGAGAACGTTCTGTTTTAGTAATGTCCTTAAAAAGAAATAACTAGAATGACCTTTTTATAAAAACCAGAATGTTCCTTGATAAATCAAAATGTTCTTGTAATCAATCTCTAGTTCAAGTAAGACATGATGTTCTTGATTTATTTCATGGTGAGATCGTTGATTGTTTGTATGAATGTATTTGATCACCTATCTTTGAATAAATCACTCAAAAACACAAATTAAATAACAACTTAATCAGAATCATGATTAATGAATAATTAACTGTTTGTTTATCTTCAAAATACTTGATTTTAGATGCCTCAACATGAAGTTGAACTCATGACCTCCTTATTAAGATTGTTCACATTCAATCCAATCGAATGCAAATTGCAACAACTGAACCTCAAAATAAAATAAAACCGCATTTTTAAAATGAATTTGATTGATTTTTGGTTTCTAATGTGAAAATTGATCCAATCCAATTCAAACCAAAAATATATATATATATATATATATATATATATATATATATATATATATATATGTGTGTGTGTGTATAGCACGTTGAATGTACGTTCATATTTCCAAAAAATCTAATACATTTACATAATGTACGTTTCTATATTTGTTTCTTTTTACTAAACATTTCATTTTTTTTCTAGACTATAAACACTATATAATTCTTTGAATGATAATACTTTATTTGTTTTACGATGTTTGATATTTTGTTATATTATCCTAAAAAGATAATGCAAACAAAATATATATATATATATATATATATATATATATATATATATATATATATATATTTTGAAAAACTCAATCCAATTCAAATTCATAAAATTTGAATCGGATTACATAGAATTTAATTTTAAAACTAAATCGATTAGATAATCAAATAATAAAATTGAAGAGATTGGATATGATGTTTTTTCTCTCAAAACCAAAACAATCTAATTTACAAACACATTCCTAGACCACCGAATCACCTCACGTATAAATTTGCACGATCTGTTGTGTTGAATTGATGATAAAAGATCGTATCTGATGATGTATATTGGGTTTTATATTGAGCTTAACTTATCATTATAAAACTGGCTTGTAAAGTGAGAGGTGTCACTCTTTATAAACTCTTTTTATGGCCCTTTGATTCCAGTAAATGTTTTCAAGTTGCTTTCTTATTAACAACAGATTTAGATTGGTTTCTTGATGACTTATCTTGGATGATTTCGCATAACTATTTGTGGATTTTGTTTGCATTTTCTGCATTCATTATTGGGTTTCCAATGTGAGACTTTGGTTTTTCTCAATATACTCCCTTATGTCCAACACTATTGGATTTTGTGTGTGTATATAAATGATGGTGACCCGATTGATAGACTCTCATACTATATTAAATTTTATATTGAGTCTAATTTGTTACTACAAAACCAACTTGTAAGGTGAGAGTTGTCGCTCTTTATAAGCTCTTTTTAGAGTTTTATTTATTTTCAATGTATCCCAATAATGTATCTCTTGAATTATTAATGATGATTGTTATTGTTAATGAATTGATGTTTATAATTGTTGTATTATGTACTAATTGATTTATTAATTTTTTTGTTGTTGACGAGTTGATGATGAATTATGTGAATTATATTTAATTTGCATATATTGTGTTAATATGTTAATCAAAATAAATGATTAGTAATGCTTAATCGATTAAATGAATTGAATAATCGAGTATGTATTTAATTAATCGATTGTATGGCTAAGATAATCCATTAGATGAGTAGTACAACCCATATTATAACTTAATTGTTGACTTCTTGTAATTTTGTTGATGGATAGATAATTGATGATTTGGATTGTTAACTTTTTTGGTGTCTTGGTATTCACCTTATTCACACACAATCAAAAAGAGATTCATGCTTTTTCCAACTAGTGGCCGTAGGCGAGACTCATGCATTATGCCTTGAAACCCACTCAAATTATACGAGTTACGAATTAAGAGCACTCCTATATTGAACAACCAATAATAAATAATATTATAAGGATGTGTATCACCTATGCAAAGTTTTCCATTCACATCCGATAAAAATTACTATTTTGTTACATTACTTTATATTTGTCAGGATATTTTAAATTTAAATATGTTTTTAGTATATATCAATATATTACTTTTTTATTTTAATCCGTGTAAAAATAATATATTTTTATAAGTTATACAAAATTTATTTATATTGAAATTGATCCTTGTATATATATAAAATATTTGATTTAGGTCCTTCAGATAAAGAATAAAATGAATATTTGCAGAGTCAAAATTGAAAAATATATATTTGTAAAGATTAAAAATAAAATATTAATGACCAAAAATAAAAAGAGTATATTTGTTGGATAGAAACAAAAATAGTTTTACATAAACTAAATCAAAATGTGGTATATTTGTAAGATTGGACTTATATTCTAAAATTAATTTATGTTATAAAAAAAGAAAGTTTAATTAAATTTTAGTGTAAAACTAATTTATATATTCTCATTATCTTTTTATAATACATTTGTAATTCAATTTTCCGGAATATAATCGAAGATAGTGGAGGTAAGACAATTTATTTATTTTCATTTTTTAGAAAGAGTAAAATACATAAATTTGTGTGATATATGAAAGTATGAGTATAATTGTGAGGTATAAGATAAAGTTTTCTTGTATCGTTTCATTAAACTCTTGAGAGTATCGATCATATTTTTCATTTCATACATCTCATTTGTTTTCATTTATTTTCATTTTCATGTAATTAATGAAAGTCTGAAATAAATTAGTATTAATGGGTTCGAAAGTTTAATTAGTATGTAATAATCTATAAGGATTAACAAGTTTTGGTGCGATTTTCTTTTAATTTAATCATTCATTTAATCTTTCTATATTTAATCAAGTAACTGAATTTTGAAAATATTATGTTTGTATATAAAAGTGTGAGAACAATATTGGTTTCAAGTACAAAAAGTTCTAGTTTTCATGATAACAAAATCAGTTTTTGGGAACAAGGCACTAATGTTTTATTTAAGTGTGCAGTTTCAATACCACAAACAACATTGTAGGATATTAAGATATATCATCTAATGAGTTGGTCAAAAAAGTCATGAAAATTCTACATTCAAAACTGATGAAAAAGAGCATCTAAAACACTGCCTCTGATGATACAAAACATTAGATTGCCTCTGTCGCTGGTGGTACAAGAAGGTTTGCCAAGACTGCATCTGATTCAAATTCAATTCTGCTCTCAGTGCATCTATTGAAGTCTGCCTCTGATGAAGCAAAACATACTTTGGGAAAGTCTGCCTCTGGTGAAGAGACTTTGGGAAAGTCTACATCTAATGAAGCAAAACAAACTTTGGAAAAGTCTCTATTTAGTGAAGCAATCAAGCTTCTGGTCAAAACTGCCTCTGACAAGTTGCCTATGATAATTTACCTCTGGAGATGAAGCAAACATTTGACTTTCTTGCCTCTAATAAGATGCCTCTGGCGAAAGTCAACACAAAGGAAAAAATCAATGTTAATAAAAAGTCAATGTCTCTGGTAAAAAGTCAATATTGGAAAAAGTCAATGTTTCTGGTAAAAAGTCATTGTCTCTGGTAAAAGTCAGTGCCTCTGATTATCTACCTCTAGTCATTTACTTCTACTTCTGGTGGTCGCCTCTGGTCCAGTACCTTTAGTTATTGCTTTTGGTCCAATAATTATGTCTTTGGTTACTCCATGCCTCTAGTCAATTAATATTGCCTCTGGTCATTGCCTTTTGTCAAGAGACCATGCATATGTTATTCCTGCCTCTAGTCAAGAAATTATGCTTCTAATTGTTCTTGCCTTTGGTCTAGTAATCGTGCCTCTAGCGTTCCTACCTTTGGTCCAGTAATCTTGTCTCTGATTGTTCTTGCCTCTGGTGCAGTAACCGTGTCTCTGATTTCTCTTGCCTCTGGTCCAATAATTGTACCTCTGGTCCAATAATAGTGCCTCTGGTCCAGCAATCATGCCTCTGGTCGCTCTTGCCTCTGGTCAATAAAACATGATTCTAGTGTTCCTGTTTCTGGTCAAGAAACCATGTCTCCGGTGTTCATACTTCTGAGTCCAGTACATTCTATTTCATTTAAAACTGAATTCCAAAAACACTTAGAGAATTCAAAGTTTCAGTTTTATGCTCAATGGCTAGAATTGAACACAACGAATATATTTTTGAAGACAATGAAGTACCATGTTGAAGGACAAACATACCATACCATGAAGGATACAAAGTCATTCCTTGAAGGGCATTAAACCATACTTTGAAGGACAAAGGCAATGTTGCAAATGGTATTATAAATAGAATATGATTCTGAATTCAAATAATATAATCGATCATTACAACTTACAATATCCTTTCAAATCAGCAAGCAAAAACACTTGAGTTAGAAAATTGTCAAATTTATCTAAGTGTTTGAGTAAGAAAAATTTGAGAGCTTATTCTATAAACATCATCTAGTTAGAGAGAAAATTCTGAAACTCACAAACACTCCTTTTTGTAACCAAGCCGAATAGTGGTTGATTGTGCTCCTTAACAACTTGATGGCACTAAGCTGAAAGTTGAGAAGACTTGTTAGAACTTGTAAACTCAGTTCGATAGTGACTGCCCTTTCCTCAACAAGTTGACGATACAAAGTTGAAGGTGAGAAGATTGAACACAGTCATTGTGACTAACCAAGTGTTCAATTATATATACCTTTCATTTACGTTTTTTTACTTATAATATTATCATTTCTTGGTCCTCATACTATCTCAATCTATTTTAGTTTAAGATTGTGAACTAGTAGTGGTGTGTGAATTGTATTTGTGGCTTTGTGAATTGTGAATGATTTTAGCGTGAGAATTGGATTGTGAACTTTAGTATGTGAATTGTGACTTTGTGATTGTGAATTATTTACTGCTTTCTAATTAGTGTAGTGTGGATGTGAGATTGTGAATTTGTGAACTGTTTTACTTTGTGGACTGTTTGTCCATATGCATTGTGTAATTAATTTGTGTATTTTTTTTAAAGTGTGATACGATGTTTAAACATAAGAAAATTGATGCATTTTTCAAGAATAAAGTTTCCGACAAAGATGAAAATTGTAAAGCGGATACATTTTATTTGATTGAATTATGTGAAACTCAAAATTTGTGTGAATTGTAAAAATTGTGTGACTTGTGAAAATTGTGTGACTTGTGAAAATTGAAGTTCTAATTTTTTCAACTTGTACTATATATGAATTGTGTGAAGCTCTAACAAAAACTATATGACTTTTATGAATTTCAATTATAATATTTTAATTAATATTTGTCGCTTCTCCCAATATTTTGTGCAAGATCCGCCACTTACTATAGTAAAAGTCTAACATTTTCAATAATCCTGTTATTGTAATTGATTGATTATATAAAAGATATTTACATTGATCATGTATATAGATTAAATGTTTATATCAAAATAGTTAAAGAGATAATTTTAATAAATAAATCTCTTAGTGAAATAAAATTAATAGAAACATCACTTAGAATTACTATTTAAAAAGGCTAACCACAATAAAATTTAATTTTACATTGCTTTTTTCTTTAAACAAAATTTAAATAGCTAAAAATGTATATTATTTTATCAAATAATAATATAAAATTTGATGTAAAAAATAATAGAAATAATAACAATATATTAAAAGTCGCAATGCAACAAATGATCTCAAAATCAATTTCCATATTCATATTTTTGTTATTTTTGTTTTGTATTTGTGGCGTTTAAAAAATTCATTTTTAATTAATTTTATGTTAAAAATTCTACTTTTTTTTGTGATTAATATTTTATAATATTCTGAATATGCTTGTAAAAAATCATTCAAAAATTTAAAAGTTGAATGATGATTAAATATGTATTGTTCCAACAAAGACTAAAAGTGTTTGCAATGTAATTTTAAATAGACTAAAAGTGTAATTTTTTACGGTGCCTAAAACGGAATTTTTGAAATTTCATACATGAGTAAGTTGTCACTTACGAAATTGAATTGTCATACACGAAACGAGTTTGCACTGATAAAAATTCAAAATAAGTATCATACACGAGACAAATTGTTACTTATGAGATTGAGCTATCATATACAGATAACTTTTCGCTAATAAAAATTTAAAATAACTATCATACATGAGACAAATTCTTAATAAAATTTTAAAATAACTAGCATACATGATACAATTATCATACACAAAATTAGGTAAAACACTAATGGTAAAATTATTGACATTGATATACTCATAATAATTTATTAACGTTGATATACCCGAGACAAATTAAATTTTATCTACTTCACTTTTTTTGTGATTGAAAATTATTTACACTTATGTATTGTTCTAGCAGACCATGAAATTATTTGCAAGATAATTTTGAATAGACAAAAAAAAGCATAATTTTCTTATTGAGCCTAAAACCAAATTTTTGAAATGTCATATATAGACAAGTTGTCATTTATAAATTTGAACTTTTGTACACGAGATAAATTCTCATCGATAAAAATTCAAAATAACTATTATACACAACAAATTATCACTTATGAGATTGAACTATCATACATGAGACAAATTATCGCTGATAAAAATTCAAACTAACTATCATACACAAAATAAATTATCACTTATGAGATTGAACTATCATACATGAGACAAATTCTCGCTGATAAAATTCAAAATAACTATCATACTCGAGACAAGTTGTCAATAATAATTTTTTATAAATAATAAGCATACATGAAACAATTATCATACATGATTCATTGAATTGGTTTGCACGGCACCAAGTAAGCCCCTCATAATAAAATTATTCACATTGATATATTGATCATAATTATTTGACGCTCAAGACAAAATAATCTTTATCCACTTCACCTTTTTTTAATCTACTTCACAAATTAATTTTTCTTTTGGCAAATTAAGTTTAATGAACTTCACTTTAGAAGAAATATTTAACATATAATTAATAAAAAAAATTGTGCAGTTATATTTTACACATTTTTATCTATCATTATTTATTATTATTTTTTTATATCACGTAGAAAAATAATGTTAATTTTATATAAATCAGTCATAACTGAGAACCCGTGTGTTCGGCGTGTGCACGAATATTTTGCTAGTTGATTTTATAGGACTAGAGCATATCAATATCAATATGCAAATGTAACATATAAATCCTAAATATTTTAAAATAATAATAATAATAATAAAGGTCCGTAAAGAAATAACAATAAATTAGTAAAAGAAAAAAACAATAAAAAGGTGAAAAGAAAAAGGAAGAGTAATGGCATTTAGTTGGTTTGGTGGTGGCCCGTAGAAAGTAAGAAGCGAGACAGAAAGAAAGAAGAGAAAGAAAAATAAACCAAAAGCAACGCAAAGGATTGAATTGGTGGTTCACCGTCTCTCTCTCAACTCCATTGCAAACAATGCATCACCTGATTCCTTCTCTTTCCCCATTTCAATTCATCAGGTTCTCCTTTTTCTTCTTCTCTCAATATCTTTTGTTTTTTTCTCATTAATCCTTACATTTTTTGTCTGCACATGTTTTTACATTTTTACAACCGTACATTAGGGTTAAAAATCAAACATATCTCAAATGGAAATCAAATTCATCCATCATTCCTTATGCATCCACGTTCTTTTCAATTTTGTTTCATTTCAACTCAAATTTCCTTCGATTTTATCAAATTATTATTATATCATATACCGACAATAACATTTCACTGTATTTCAGGGACGAAACCGATGCGTTGTAATTATTTTATCGATTTTATTCTATTGGCCGTTAATTTGTACGGAAACGCGATTCTCCAATGTGGTTGGAGAATTATATATGAGTTCTGATCAACCATTGCTTTCGGAACCAGATCTCGTTCCTCCTGTGATTCATCACCGCCACCGGAAATCAGGATCCCGCACTTCCTTCTTCGACGAAGCTGTTGAAACTCCTCCAAACTCCGATTCCGGCCACCACCACCACCGGGAAGTTGTGTTGGCGAGAGATTGCAGCTTTCATTCAGCATTCTGCAACAACAACCACAACAACAGTAGCAGCAGTAACACCATTTCCACTTTAACAGAGCTTCAATCCCCTGATTCGCAGTTTCCTTTGGAATGCTCCGCGCGGGAAAGGGGACGCCTGCGATCTCGGGGTGCAATGGAACTGCATGATTCCAATACTACCGTGCCCTTTGAAATTTCAACAACATCATCATCAGCAGCGGCATCTGCAGCAGTCACAACAGCTCCGTCCCGCAGGATTCGCCATAAAAGTGTGCAGTTTGATGAACAAATCTTACATGATGATAGGGCTAGGTTGATTTATATAAATGATCCTAAGAAAACCAATGATAAGTATGAGTTTACCGGGAATGAGATTCGAACTAGTAGATATACTTTTATTACGTTTTTGCCTAAGAATCTATTTATTCAGTTCCATAGGGTTGCTTATTTGTATTTCCTTGCTATTGCTGCACTCAATCAGCTTCCTCCCTTAGCTGTGTTTGGGAGGACAGTGTCCCTTTTTCCGCTTTTGTTTGTCCTTTGTGTTACTGCTATTAAGGATGGGTATGAGGATTGGAGGAGACATAGGTCGGATAACAATGAGAATAATCGCGAGTCTTTGGTTCTTCAGTCTGGTGATTTCCGGTCCAAGATATGGAAAAAGATTCAGGCTGGTGAGGTTGTTAAGATCTTTGCTGATGAGACCATTCCTGCTGATATGGTCTTATTGGGGACAAGCGATCCGAGTGGGCTCGCCTATATTCAGACAATGAATTTGGATGGAGAATCGAATTTGAAGACGAGGTACGCCAAGCAGGAAACGGCTTCTGCAGTAACGTCAGAGGTTTGTGATGTTTCTGGTATTATTAGATGCGAGCAGCCGAACCGGAATATTTATGAGTTCACAGCTAATATAGAGTTCAATGGAATTAAGTTTTCCCTTAGCCAGTCAAACATTGTCCTGCGAGGTTGCCAACTGAAGAACACGGATTGGATAATTGGTGTTGTGGTTTATGCAGGACAGGAAACAAAAGCCATGCTGAACAGTGCGGCTTCTCCTTCCAAGAGAAGCAGACTGGAATGTTATATGAATAGAGAAACCCTTTGGTTGTCCATTTTTCTTTTTATCATGTGTTTGGTTGTGGCCCTTGGGATGTGTCTTTGGCTTGTACGCCACAAAAACCAGCTTGATACCTTGCCTTACTACAGAAAAAGATACCTCAACAATGGCCCGGATAATGGAAAGAAATATAAGTATTATGGCATACCAATGGAAGCGTTTTTCTCCTTTTTGAGTTCTGTTATAGTGTTTCAGATAATGATACCCATATCTCTTTACATCACAATGGAGTTAGTTAGATTGGGTCAGTCATACTTCATGATTGAAGACTTGGATATGTATGATGCTAGCTCTGGATCAAGGTTTCAGTGTAGATCATTAAATATAAATGAAGATTTGGGTCAAATACGCTATGTGTTTTCAGACAAAACAGGAACACTAACTGAAAACAAGATGGAATTCCGGAGGGCTAGTGTAAATGGGAAGAATTATGGGAGCTCCTTGCTTACTGCTGATAATAATTCAGGTATTTGATCTCCCCTTGAGATAATTATGTAACTTTAGACAGCTTAATGTTGCTGCACAGTGCCATTGTCTCTTATCTCGCTATTGCAGTTTGAAATCCTTGTCACTGAAATTCTTAATATTTGTGGGTTTGAGATACTGAGAGTTGATTTCTCATATAAAATTGTGAAATGCATGTGTTATACTTTTTGACTGCTTTGGTTTATGGTAAGGGTTAGTTTACTGGACAGGTTGATGAGAATTGGTGCCAATATAAAATGTGCTCTTTAATTGTCATTTTCTAGTTAACTACTTCTAATTGATCCTGGGATGGACCTAGTGATAATGCTGTCACTGTGTGAATATATAAAGCCCGACCTATAATTATTGTATGAGGGAAAAAGCTTCCTATGAGTTAGCTGATGGTTTTCTTTCCCTTATGCAATTTCATTTTGCTTGCATACTTATTTCATGAAATTGCTATGCTCTTCAGTAATTTGTTTACATCTTAATTTGAGTCAGAATGTGTCAGTTCTTAACAGAAACCATTTCTAATAATGAGTTGTAGTTCTTATCGCTAGATTTTTTGTGATGTATTGCAGCAGCGGTTATTCCTAAACAGAGATGGAAGCTCAAATCTGAAATTGCAGTTGATCCCAAACTGATGATTATGTTGCATAAAAACTCAAATAGAGATGAAAGAATAACTGCTCATGAGTTTTTTCTTACATTGGCTGCTTGTAATACTGTGATTCCTATACTTAGTGATGGTGTATTTTCTGATTGCGGAACAAGTAAATCAAACGAATTTGTCAAATGCATTGATTACCAGGGAGAATCCCCTGATGAACAAGCTCTAGTTTCTGCAGCCTCTGCATATGGATACACTCTTTTTGAACGGACATCTGGACATATTGTTATTGACATCAACGGTGAGAAACTCAGGTAGACCGTGATTCCTTTGGGATGTGTTACTACATTTTATACTTTGTTTAAACAATAGTATAGAATGCATGATTGATGAAACTGTATTATGTACATTGGATGTTCTAGTTCAGTTTTGTACTTTGTATGTAACCTACATTTAGATTATTCAGTAACTTTACTATGTCTGTGTATATAGATTGGACGTATTGGGCCTGCATGAGTTTGATAGTGTTCGAAAGCGGATGTCCGTTGTTATTAGGTTTCCTGACAATGTTGTAAAGGTGCTAGTCAAAGGCGCCGATACTTCAATGTTTAGCATTTTGGCAAATGGTAGTGAGAGCAGCAATAGCTTATTGCAAGCAACTCAGAGCCATTTGAGTGAATATTCTTCACAAGGTTTGCGCACCCTTGTAGTTGCCTCTAGAAGTCTTTCTGATGCTGAACTGAGGGAGTGGCAAAGCAGGTACGGAGAAGCAAGCACTGCGTTAACCGACAGAGCTACTAAACTACGTCACACGGCAGGTCTTATAGAATGCAATTTAAATCTACTTGGAGCAACTGGAATTGAGGACAAGCTGCAAGAAGGTGTACCAGAAGCCATTGAGTCCCTGCGGCAAGCTGGAATCAAGGTCTGGGTTCTTACAGGTGATAAACAAGAGACGGCAATTTCAATTGGCCTTTCCTGCAAACTTCTCAGTGCAGATATGCAGCAAATTATTATAAATGGCACATCAGAGGAGGAATGCAGAAATCTTTTGGGCGACGCAATAGGCAAATATGGTGTGAGATCTTCAAGTAGAGGGCATCAGAATCTGAAGCATAAAACCAATGCTGAAGATGGTGATCTTGATCTTCCCAATGGTTCAAAGTCAATGAGTTTGCCCAAGTGGAATCCGGGAAAGGAAGAAGGAACTAATACTTCATTGGCACTCATAATTGATGGGAACAGTTTGGTTTATATTTTAGAGAAGGATCTGGAGTCAGAGGTAAAACTATCCTTCACCATTAGACTTTTTTTTTTGGAATAGATATCTTTATTGGACATCTAAAACATGCCTTTTCTGTTTGAGTTGTTGTAGGTGCATATACTACTGCTTCTGATTTGAGCTGTTAAATAAAACTTAGGGGTAAACATATACTGACTTGCTTTTTCTTTCAACAGCTTTTTGACCTTGCAACTTCCTGTAAGGTTGTACTGTGTTGTCGTGTTGCACCCTTGCAGAAGGCTGGAATTGTTGATCTGATAAAGAGCCGCACAGATGATATGACCCTTGCCATAGGCGACGGTAAGTTCCTTATACTAGTATAAAATTGCCTTCAATTTGCATTTGAATTCGGGGGTCTGGTTGATGGTTGATAATAATGTTCCTGTAAGCTGAAGCCATCAAGTTTAAGTTAGTATTTGTTGATGCACTTTAAAATAAGATTTGACTTGATATAAGCTTAATAATCTTTTTTGGGAATACCTGACAGGGGCCAATGATGTGTCAATGATCCAAATGGCAGATGTCGGTGTTGGAATATGTGGGCAAGAAGGACGCCAAGCAGTGATGGCATCAGATTTTGCTATGGGACAGTTTCAGTTTTTGAAAAGATTACTTCTTGTTCATGGCCACTGGAATTATCAGCGTGTTGGTTATTTAGTTCTGTACAACTTCTACCGCAATGCTGTCTTTGTGTTGATGTTGTTCTGGTATGTATGGATTTATATTTTGGATTCTATGGTTGATTTCCTCTTGTTTATATGAATTTCTCTTTCATTGTTTTTATTATTTCTGCTTATGACTAGTTGTGGGCAGGTAATGAACAATTTTTTTCAATATTTTAACTGATGTTTCCAGCTTGTAGGAAAACACCTGGTTTAAGTTGTACACTTGTTATATTCTAGTGCCAGCATGTCTGAAAATGATAAATTTCTTCCCTCTTGATGTTCTGGCTATCCGTGTTGAAATGTATAATATATAGGGTGCTATGTTGTCAATAGCACTGCGATTGCACGCTATAGTGGAATTGCGTCGCAGTGCAGTGGTCTGGCACCACACTTTGGGCCAGCGAACCGCCTTCAATGGAAGCAGCGATGGCGGCTGCAAATAGCAGCCCAAACTTGCTATCTTACCCACTATTACGGTTCCCAAGGGAAATTCCAGAAATGTCCCTTTTTTAAAAATCTTGCTTTTTAAGGGTCTAATTGTCATTTCATGCTCTTTAAGTGACCTAATTTTTTATTCTTTAAAATACCACGTGTTTTTCAGTCTCCTTCTTCACGATGCCGCTACTGTGCTTCTCTGCGTAAAACAAACCTTTGTGTGTATGCGTTGCTTCTCTGTGTTCTGTCTCTCCGTTCCTTCTATGCGTTCCCGTTCTTGTCCTCTCTGTTCTGCTCCTAAACATCAATTTTCACCTCTACCTCTGTTTTCAGTTTCACCTTTGCTTGCACTCAACAATGACCTCTTCATTAAAATACCAACCTCTGTTTTGATTAATTTTAGAATTCTAATAATTATTATATATGATTTTTAACGTTAGTGATAAATGAACAAAATTAATTATAATTATTATGTATGATTATTCCCTTTAATTTTGTGTATTTTACTACTTTCGAGTATATATGTATCTGATTGGGATTGATTTTTATTTTGTAAGCTGATTTTTAGCCTTTGCGATAGCGGCTATCCCACCATCCACAATACTGCTGTAGCAGTTTGGGGGTCTGGCGCTATGTGCTGCTATCTGAGATTAACAACATAGATAGGGTGTATCATAAATTTTGGGTCTAAAGAAGTTATTGGATTTTAATATTAGTTGCAGGTTTTATGAAATTTTAAACATTTTAATATATTGTCTTCCTTGTCTATAGGTATATATTATGCACGGCTTTTTCTACAACTTCTGCATTAACAGATTGGAGTAGTGTATTCTATTCTGTGATATACACATCTGTACCCACAATTTTTGTTGGCATTTTGGACAAAGACTTGAGTCATAAGACACTCTTGCAGTATCCGAAACTATATGGTACTGGTTACAGGCAAGAAGCTTACAATATGCAACTATTTTGGATCACAATGATTGACACAGTATGGCAGAGCCTTGTTCTCTTTTACACACCGTTGTTCACCTATAAGGATAGTTCGATTGATATATGGAGCATGGGAAGCTTGTGGACAATTGCAGTTGTTATCCTTGTAAATGCACACCTGGCTATGGACATCAACCGTTGGCTCTTAATTACTCATCTTGCTGTCTGGGGATCCATAATCATAACATATGGATGCATGGTGATATTGGATTCCATACCTGCCTTTCCTAATTACTGGTCAGTTACATGTGTCCTACAATAGGTATTCTGTATTATTAATATAGATGTACCTTGGGTTATAATATAACGTGTCTCAAAATCATTACAGGACTATTTATCATCTGGCAAGGTCCCCTACATACTGGATAACAATTTTGCTTATAATAATCGTGGCATTGCTACCTCGCTTTACTTGCAAAGTTGTTTACCAAATCTTCTGGCCTTCAGATATCCAGATAGCCAGAGAAGCTGAGTTATTGAGAAAACGACATAATCGTTCGCAGTCAACGCAACAAGATTCCAGTTAACTTGTGTTACTCTCATGCCACTTATAGAAACTAAAGAAATCTCGATATAAATGGCTTCCCTTGTATTTGTCCATCACAATGCATTCTTGTGGCAGTTGGTTTTACAAGTTACCAGGTAAGGGAACGGTTTCTCTCTTGTTACTTTTATTATGGGTTTTCCCTCTGTTTTGTGACATTATATTCTTTGCATTGGTTTTCTTGGGTTTAGTGGTCACTTTGACACCGTTGAAATTAAGTCCGGAGGGAGTATTTCTTAAACTAAAATTAAATAGTGCTTGACTTATATTTTGATCCAGCATTGAGTTTTATTTCCGCCATAAGCATAAGCACTCAGTTGTGTCTCATTCATATGCATTTGCACAAGTTATTTTCAATTTTATGCATGTTCAAATTATACGAGTGATGTGATTATTTTATAGGTAAAATTGTATATATGCAAATGTGTGCGTCTGAAAGTTAAGTTTGGATTGGATTTGTTTGGTTTTCAAGATTGGATTTGAAAGCCAATCTAATTAAAAAATTGGTTTTGCTCTGTTTTTGGGATTTTTGGTGTGATTATTATTGTTTGAATTGAATTGGATTTGCTTTCAATATTTATGGAAGTTGATGTTTATTAGAAATTTTTATACCATTAGTGCTTTTTATGGTTATACAAGTGTATGTATCATAGTATGTGTCATAGTGTTGTCAAATAGCCTCTATAGCATAGCGAAATTTGAAAAAAACCATTTTCAAATAGCTGCTATTGCGGAACTAATACACTTTAACATAGCGAAATTTCAATAAACTGCTATTTTCAGTGATATGCAATTGACAACACTTGTGTGTCTATATATAGATGTTTAGTGACGAATGTATTGCACACACTTCTACATGATGACAGTCTTAAATTGTTGAAATCTGTGCTTGATCCTGATCTTTTGTGGTCTGAATTTTCCAGATGAGTTGCAGAAGCAGATTGCATTGATATAAGACAAATGCTTGATATTCTACATAGTAGCCTGACCTCTTGTTGAAATCATATGATAAATCAAGATGCCATAGCTAATAATTAGCTTGCTGGCTTTTCAAATGCCTCCAGCCAGAAAAGTAAATATGAGTTGAAGGTTGGAATAGGCTCACGCTAAGGCATCTCCAGCTATGGGGGGAATTTTTTTAGTGGGATAATGCAGAGACGATTATGATCCATGGGGTCCATAGAGAGGTGTGTGAGAGCGTAGAATGCAACTAAGTGTACAATAGTTCTGTAAAAATCAGGTTTAAAAAGCTCTTTTAAGAAGAGAATGTCTCGAGAAAGCATAAAATTAAAGGAAAGAAAAAAGGTAATTTTCATAAACCTTGCAATCCCTTTTTGCATTGTCAATTTTTTTTCTGGTCTAACTTCCAGTCAACCCTGCAAATGCTAGTCTCATTAAAGATGCATTTTTTTTTTTTTTTAATTTAAAGGCCTTTGAGGTAGTGTGAATGTAATCTGGGATGCATGTCTCATTAAAGATGCATGTTGTCAATGGAAAAATAGTATTATAAGGAAGAACACTAAACCAGAAAGAATGTGTTTAGTTCCTCCGAAAGTACTTTTCATTTGGCAGCTTAGAAACGAACAAGAATTCATGGGTCACGAAACGCTCTTTCATTCTTTGAAAGACTTTTCAAAAGAATATTTGACTGCAGATTAGTCTCTGTCCTGATTTGTCAATTGATGCATGGTAGATTTTATTTGGACTATGCTAAAAAAGAAGTACTAATATTTTTGTGTTGACTAGGTGATGGGGATACATAAAAAAAGAGTAATGGGAACTGGGAAAACAGCGCAGAATGAATTGTGAAGTGATTTGAGATTTTTTTAATTGTTTAAAGGAAATAGATGAGTAAGTAGAGTGTTTTGGGTAGGAAACTACCCCTCGGCACTGTAGTGGCTTAAAACGTCTCTCAATAAGCTTTGGTTCTTTGGACCAGATATGACCTACGAGATTAATACCCACTGTGCGTGTTCTATGCTTGCATAAAAAGAAATTCGCATGTTCTATGGGGATTGAACAGCAATCCTCACATTGAGTCCAGTAAGGAGCAATTGAACAAGCAGCTAAATTAAATACTTCAAAATGTTTAAAGCATCCATATTGCTAAATTGTTTTGCAATTGCCAAATGAAGACTAATGATCGTTTGTTACAATTAATAAAATGATAATTTTAAATTTTTTTTTTGAAAGTTTGCATCAATTTTTAATATTTTTTTTTAAATACTGAAAAAAATCTTTTAAACAAAAAATTGTTTTTAGTAGTTTATCAAAATAAATTATTTAAAAAAATAATAATTCATTATTATAGACAAATAAAAAACAACTTTTTGTTTTTGAATATTTAAAAGATAATCTCTAAATTATGGAATACTAAAATCATTTTTTTAAAATCTATAACAAAATGGATGTTTTTTTTCATCAATGGCCCCTAAATGTCATTCCATAAG
>JBBPBP010000003.1:4728951-4741484 GCA_037974735.1 Cicer chorassanicum
TTAAACTTTTTATACATAAAATACAACCAGAACTATCTTTAATACACCATTTATAATAAACAAAACTAATACCCATTGATTTAAATTTAAAATATCTAAATATTAGGATTAGTAAAGAAACTTATAAACATTTAATTTAAAATTTTAATTTATATACACCGTAAATGTAAAAATTTGTTACACTATCAATCAATTACAATCGTTAATACCATTTGACTTTTTTTTATAACTACTTATAAAATCACACATATGATTTATCATGATTAACTAACCGTGTATTTTTTTTACACCGCCAATATATGAACATTAAACTCTTAATTTAAATTTAAAATATTAGGACAAAAAGAATAAAATTTGACAAGAATTTCATAAATATCCAAAACATATTTACTTGAAATAAGACATTAATATTAATTATTATACATCTTAGGTGTAAACAATTTTTAGAAAAAAGCTGGTACCGCTATAAAATAGACAAGTCTACATTTGCTCATGGCTAAAACAAAAAAGGATGAATATGCGAATAAACATAAATTATTCAAATTAATAGTATAAAACAGAAAAATACCAACAAAAGTGATAAAACTAAAGCGTTCGTAATATATGTGTCAGTGAATCTGTAACATTGAAGACACCACAATCATTGATTAGTGAATCGAAGTAAATTTATCAATCTGATCTAAATGAACGCCGCAACAAGACAAAAAATAAACAGCGCCACATCAAGATGACGAACAAAATAAAGTTGCATTTAGGTGATGAAATCACAGTCAAAACACAAGAACAAATAGATCTATGTGAAAACCACTCATTTAGATAAAATGAAAGAACAAAAGTTTTATTTAGGGTGTGATTTCATGGCAAGAAATGACACAACCAACCTAAATTGTGTGATAGATTTGGGAGGTTATTCAGATTGGCAGTGGACGAAAACATTTCGGTAGCAAAGATGTATAATCGTGGGTGTAAGGTCAGTGGAGTTGCGTGGAACGTAGAGAGGTTTTTGTTTGTGTGAGAGAATAATTTAGTTTTGGATTGTATTATGCTGTTAGAAAATTTTGTTGCGCGAGACAATGTTGTTGACAGGTGGATTTGACGAAACGCGTACGATGATCAATAATCATTAAAAGGAAGGTATCATCTTATGTCACAAGACTCTAGAGCCAATGATTCACCATCTATCATCTTTATTTGGAACACATTGGTTCATTTTAAAGTGTCATGTTTTACTTGGCGTCTCTTTGACAGTCAGATTCCAACTAAAAACAACTTTACAAAGCGTGGAGTTTTGAATGATCAGAGTACCATATGTGTTGAAGGATGTGAGAAGAAGGAATCACTACAACATTTATTTTTTCAATGTCAAATTTTGTGTTGCATCTGGTCACATATGTTGGCTTGGTTAGGAGTTCAAGGTGCTTTACATAACCATACTTTTGCCCATGCTCAATAATTTGAGGGTCTAATTGTTAGTAATAAGCCATCAAGGAAAAAACTACATGTGATTTGGTTGTCATATATTTGAACAATATGGAAGTAACATAATCAACATAGCTTTCATCAACACGAAAGTAACGTGGTTCAAATTGTAGAGCGCATTAAAATTCTATCTTAGTCATGGATTAAAGCAAAGTTAAAGGGATTTTTTTTTCTTTCCGATTTTAGTCTTTGGCGGACCAAACCACTTGCTTGTTTTGGCACCGGTGTTCATGATCTTTATATTTGAGTTTGATCGTTGTTTGAGTGAATTCTTGAACTTCGTTTCAATTAGATATTGATGTAACTATTTTATATTATTTTTTGCATGGTTTGTGTTTTGTATAATCATCTATTAATATATTTTGGCTTATTAAAACAAACTTTCGTCTTAATAAATATTGAAATATTTGTTTATTCTTCAAAATATTAATTAAACTACTAGTCGAATGACTATTGCGGATTTTGGATATTGATACGAAATTTTTTACCATCTCTAATGATACAAAATTTTTGGAAGTCGTATTCTCCCAAACATTACAACCTTAACTGAAATTCATTGACTGCGTAATATTTAATTAGTGAATTCATATTTTAAAAGATACTACAAAAAAGATTCTCCAAAAATAAATATACCATAACCAAAGAGAACTTCAAAAGTAACTATCGATTTAGTTAGATTTTTTTTTTTTATATAAAAATTTACCGTTATACACATTTATAACTTGAAATTAAAATGCGTTAAGATAACGTAATATTATTGTTGACAATGATATTTGAAACCTCAATAAATAAATTTTGATCATTAAGTTGATAGATTTATGGAATCTATTCACTAGTTGTTAAAAACTAAAGTAAGAATTACAAAATAATAAATAAGAAAAGTAAAGTTATAAGAAAAAAAATTGAATTAACTAGGAATATGATCACATATTAACATTCGAAAAACCAAGAAGATTGAGAATCCGAACAGGGTGGATGTGCACATCTTATAGACAATTTTTTTTGAATGAATTGTCTGTCCTGTAAAACTAAAATAAAATTCTTATTTATAGATAAAATGTTGCAACGCCTGGTCCTTCTTGGGCATGTCGCATGTGTCTTTCTTTCAACTTCCATAACTACTTTAGCTTATTTATCAAGTTTCTAATACAGAAAATTTTCTAAGTTTCAACATTTGAAAACCCATGTTTCCATTTGCCTCTGAAGTCTTGGTACCTCATATTTTGTTCGATTATTTGTTGTTTCGATCTTCAAGTTGCTTGTTTGAATTCAATCCTTCGATCTTTGCACTTTTCCGTAACGGTTTTCATGCTAACTTTTTGTTCGAACTCTTTTACAATTCGTTATTTAAGCCATTAATAAGAGATAAATAGAGAAAAGTAAATTGAATGATATTGATAATTGAAAGAATTAGTTACATCAAGGGTTACAAACACTTATATAGTCAATTAGATAAACAATTAACTAGTGTAAAATAACTAACTAGCTAGTATAGCTAACTACCAACCAACTTAACTAATTAACCTACTAAGATATCTAACATCTCTCTCGAGCTAGAATGTGCTTATTACACTTCAATCTTGGAAAACGTCAAGAAAAAATGTTAAAAAATACATTGATTACAAAGAATATGGAACCGTCGAAATATATCGATTAAAAGATTTTGAAATGCTGAAAATAAATAGACTAAAGGATTTTGAATGTAGAAAATACACCGGCTAAAAAAATTTTGAACGCTGAAAATACACCGACTAAAAGATTTTGTGTTGTTGGAAGATTTATTCTTCTCCGTAAACAAGAACAAGAAAGATTTTAATGCAATCTTGCTTCTTTTCTTTTTCTGCAGTAGGTGTTGAATCAAATCTACATCTCCATGCAAGATCTTCTCTTTTTTTTTTTTTTCTTTTCTTTCTTTTGAACGAAATCTGATGCATAATTTCTTGGTAAAAATTAGCTTGAATTTCTAATCGAGAATCCAATTATGGATTTTTTATTTCTTGAAACAAGAATAATCTTGCTTTTCTTTTGTTGATAAGTGCTAACTCTAGAGTCTACACTTACATGCAAGATCTTTGCTTGCATTTTTTTAATGGTGATTTTGCTAAAAAGAAATAATTTTGTCACCAAATGTTATTGGTGTTCTTGAAAAATCTTCAACAAATGCATTTGACTCCATTTTTTTTTTCCTTATTTGATGAGAATTGTTGATGTTGAAACAAAGTAAATGTAAAAACATTGAAGAAGTCTTGGGGTTTGGTAAAATTTTGTTGAAAAATACGTTGCCCTTAATGACCATTATTTGATGGTTTTTTTTATTTTATTTTATTATCATCATGTTGATCAAGGTCATCTTAATATTTTTAGAGGCCTTGTTTGAATCTAAAAATTGGGCCCCTAAAATTACAAAACCATAACATCAAGATTTTTAAGATTCTAACATTTGACGGTGAATGGTGGCGACTGGTAGACTGCAACTGCTATCACAAACTCAGTGGTGGAAAACTGACTATTTATTCTAGACATAAGGTGTAAATATAAAATTTTAAAGTGTTCAATGTATAAAATTAAATATATCAATATAAATGTTAGGGTATATTATAAAAGAAATTTGGGGTCCTCCCTAATTGAAGGTTCTTTACCAATGTTCTGGTTGCACGCCTCACTCGACTACCCTTATGGTGATGATGATGAAATAATTCTAACTTGAAATTTGATAGGGAAAAAGAACTAACATTGAATGGAGAAAAGAGATAAAAATGAACAAATTGTTTAAGAATCAAATGAGAAAGAAAAGATAAATCAATGAAATTTCTATGAAAAATTTCTCATAAAGTTTTTTGAGAAAGAAAATTGTGGAATAATTAGCTCTTTTAAACCATATTACAATTATTAATTTAAGTAATTGATAAGAGATAAATAAAAAAAAAATAAATAAATTGAATGATATTGATAATTGAAATAGTTAATTACATTAATAGTTACAAATTTAAACACTTATATAATAACTAACTAATTAGCGAATTAATTAACTAATTTAATTACTTAACCAATTTAAATATGTAACAACTATGAAATCCAACTATTGAATTTAATATATAACAATTATGAATCTGAATTAAGTGAACTAAATTAAAACAAATATTATACATAAGGTGGACACATTGTACCATAAAAAAAAAGAGCACGTGTTTATTATTTATGTGTGTGTCTGTACTAGTTGACACAAAAACATCTAATGTTCATGTGCACGGCCATGAATGGCGGATCGAACGATAATAACAAATGAACATGAGAGGCTTGTTATAGTATCATTTATGGTATTTTGTTATGTATAAATAAACTGAGCCTGCGAAACTAAATAAGTAATTAAACTCTAATAGTTAATAAACTATAATTAAAATAAATTGTTGGAGGAATTTAAGTTCTAAATCTTGTTAAAATAATTTTTGATTAATATTTATTTTTCTTTCTATCAAACTTCCTATTATTAAATCTCATTCTCTTAATTAAGAACCACATGCTTAATAAAAAATATTACCTATAGTAAAGAATAAAATAAAATCAATTATGGTTGAGTTGACTAATATCCAACAAGAATGAGTTCATTGCCATCATAAGGACCTCCTTAGTAATAATCTATAATATCTCTATCAGCATTCTATGAGTTTTTAAACCTATCAAGGGATAGATATAAATTTTTTGAGTAGTGGACCTCATACATCTCAAATGTCTAAAGGTCTGATATGTTGTCACTATATATGAGTTTATCAAATTCGAAATATCTTTTAATAGTAATTCTTTAAGATTGTATTTATCATAAAATGATTAACAAAAGACTATAATTAAATACATTTTTGTAATTTTAATTCATTTAAAAACTATATTCTATTATTGCCACATTCATTTAAGAAAAAAGCAAAAGGACACTTGCTTGCATAAGTTCGCCCTTGGAATAAGCTTAATGCAAAGAAAAACAAATAGACTTAAATAAATTTATTCATTTTTCAACCCTATTCTTATTTATTTTATAATTCCAAAACATACTATATAACAATTGATTGTTAACTACAACGACACAACTATTAGAGTAAAGAGTAAAGTCATTCAAAACATTTTATGTATATTTAATAATGAAAATTGTCCTAATCTCTGTATTAAATTAAATCAAATAATTAATAGTAATGTGTGAATGAATTGATTTATAAAAAGAAACATAAATTAAAATAATATTTTTGAATTAAAAAATTATAGATTCAACTCCCTCACGATATAACACATTAACAATCTCATTCGATCATCCATTGAATTTTATTTTCTTTCCGTACTTGTTTTTGTTTATTTTTCATAACAAAAATAGAAACAAATGCCCCAAGCCCCAAGCCCCAAATTTGATCCTTATCCAAGCCGACACTATGCATCCAAACTATTTTAAACTAAGCTTTCCTTGTCTGTACCTCAATGTTTTTTGTATTGCAAATAAATTTCCAAGTTTAGGGGCAAAATAGACCTTCTATCTCCAAACCAGCTAAGCCATTGGCGACTATTAAAACTCTCAAACACCAATCAAAGAGCGCCACCTGTATCATGACGTATCTAACTATGTAATTTAATGACGTCATCACTCCTCCGTAAGATTCATCAATCACGCGCCATCCTCCCTCCACGCTCCACGAGAGAATCCCAAGCCGGATTCGTCACACGTTGCGTATCCTTCATCGCTGTGTGCAACACGCTTTACACTAGCGCTTGTGAGTTTATTTGGCATGTTTAATGGGTTGGAATTTTCATACCAAGGTTCCTTTAAACTTCGAAGCATGTGCAAAATATATCAACAACTTGGTTTATCCTTTGTTTTTTTCTTATAAAAATAAACATGTACATGCCTACACTCACCTTAGTTTACCCCCTATATATATATATTTTATATATATACAAATAGCTCAGTGTATGTGTGTGTTTTTTGAGAGAGAGAAAAAAAAGTGTAATAAAATCTTCCAAAAATTTCAATTTCAAACATGGAAAATGAAAATCTAGGTCATGGTCGTGGAAAGATAATTGAGGAACTATTAAGAGGGCGTGATCTTGCAAACCAACTTAGACAAATCATCAATGAAGGTGGTGATATTGATAATAATAATAATAATAATGGATCAACAACAACATCAACACCATTTGCTGAACATCTTTTGAAGGAAGTGCTTATGACCTTTACCAATTCTCTATTGTTCTTGAAGAATCCTTCCACTTCAGAATCCTTTGATGTCTCTGATTTGCAACTCACCAAATCTGAGGACTCTCTAGAGAGTAATTGCAAGAGTTCCATTGTTAAGGAAAGAAGAGGCTGTTACAAAAGAAGGTAATTAATTTTTTTTTAACCCTCTTATTTTTAAGATAAATGATTCTAATAATCTTTAGTTCGGTAAATAGATGATTAAATAAAGTCTGACTAACGAGTAATTAATTATTTATTACTATTTACTAATTTTTCTTCCACGTCCATGTTTCTAAATTAATGTACAATTTATACATGATTTTATTATAGAATATAATTACATTTTTATTATTTTTTCTTCTACAAAAAATTTTAATTTTGTTAATTTTTATTTTATTTTAATTATTTATTTTTCCACTTATTTCTTGACTTAATTTCACTGCCTCATGATTGCTTGATATTTGAACTTTTAGATGATGTAAAGTACACTTTGTTATTTTATGTGATTATTGATTTTAAACTAATAAATATTTTTATTGTTTGTTTTTACATTTGAGTAATATTGGACCCCATCAATTATTGTTCATCATCATCATAATTCATATGCACATGTGATGAATTGAAAGGACTATATGTTGTATAATTAGGACTGTCCTTTTATTATTTGTTTGTTTCAAGCTCTTTACTTTTATATATTATTATTGCATATCCTCCATTGATTAGAAAATGTATCTGATTATGCAATAAATTTTTGCAGAAAAATTTTACAAACATGGGAGAAGGAGTCTGAATTTCCGGTGGAAGATGGTCATCAATGGAGAAAGTATGGCCAAAAAAAGATTCTACACAACGATTTTCCAAGGTATATTTATTTATCTATTTAATAGACACATAAATTTTGTTTTGTTTTAACAATATGTATGTGTTGTGCAGAAACTATTACAGGTGCACTCACAAACATGACCAAGGTTGCAAAGCAACAAAACAAGTGCAAAAAATTAGAGAGGAACCACCTCTTCACAAAACAACCTACTATGGTCACCACACATGTAAAATCATGCTAAATCCTGAAATCATAGTGGATTCACTTTCACCTTCTGATCACTCTTCCATGTTCCTTAGCTTTGACAATTCCTTCCCAACACCAACCAAACAAGATTGTCCTTTTCTCTCTTCATCTGTGAAAAGGGAGTGCAAAAAGGAAGATAATATTTTAGTTAATCTTCCTCCTCCTCCTCCTTCATCTTCCAACAATGATTATCTCTCTGAACTCACTTTTGATGAATCATCAACACTTGATTCAGATCATTTAGGTGTTGATATTCCTGATATCTTGTATGGTTCTTCTGGGTTTGATGAGGTCCTTAATTGGAATCTTTCTTGAAATTCCATTTTAACTATTATCTTTTTATTCATGTTGTTCTATCTACAAGACTCAAATTCGAGATATTGTTTAAGGAATTCAAGTTCATTTTCACTCGGATAAAAGGAATGTCGATGGTGAATTTTCCTTTTGTTTTTTGTGTGTTTTTCTAATATGAATTTTAGTCTAGAAGAAGTAGTGAAAATTGTGCAACATAGAGGTTAGATAAAAATGGTAGCTAGTTTTGGCTACATTTTGTGTAACATATGTGTTTTTTTAATTATTCATTTTCAATGAATGAGAAATGAAAATGTGACTTGTTACTTTATAAAAAAAAATGTGTTGTTGTGAATTGCTTGTGTGATGGAGAAATATGTCTTGTTTGAAATAAAATCAACGTGCACTTATGAATAATGAAAGCAACGTGCATAGTATAGTACTACTATAGTACCTTATTTGCGTAGATGAATCACTAGAGGATAAGGGTAGGTTCATTGCATTAAATAAGAGGGGGCCTAGTTAGTAAAAGTGTGAAATATTTGGTAATAATTCACTAAAAGTGTAACCCTACTAATATCAAATCAGTGGTCGAAACCAAATACAATGTGTAACCGTAATTGAGATTTTTTTACAACCAAGGATCCTAATCCTTATTTAGTTTGATTACATCTTTTACAGTATGTCTAAGGGCCCGTTTGATGGACCGGATAGGTAAGGGACATGATATGATAAGAAGTAGGATAGAGATCAGATAGGATATGAGTAGGATAAAGAGTTATCATATCTTGTGTTTGATGTGCACATGATAACAAACTTGATAACATTAATTTTATCCTATTCAGTGTTTGATACACAACAGATAACAAGATGAAATGATATATATTTTGATAAAATGGCAAATTTGTCCTTATAATCTATTTAATGTTTTTCTTTTAAAATAACATTCATATAATTTTTTATAAATAAACAAAAATGCTAAAAAATGTAAATAATTTATGAAGTAATTTTATATACTTGAAAAATTGTGATTTCTCTATCTATCACAATTGAAGAATGACTTAGAGTTTGTTTGATTCAAATCCCAAAAACTCTATTTTAGTATTTTAAAATTTAAAACCTAAACAATTTGTTTGGATTACTTGTTTTTAAAAACTATTTTGTAAAACTATTTTTAATATTATACTTTTTAAAATTAAAAAAACAAAATAGATAAATGGTGTTTTACTTTTTATTTTTCAGTTAGCAAACATATTTTTTTAAACTTTCTTTTTAAAAACAATTTTTTAAAATTTATTTATAAAATAGTTTTCAAAAACTAAAAAGTAAAACACAATCAAACAAGTCCTTACTATCATAACATTAGAAAATAATTATTATTTTTCATCAATTTTTTTTATATTATTATAGAATAAAATAAATAAGAAAACAATAAAAAAAATCATATATGAAAAAAAGAAATCAATCTAAATTCACCAATTAGAAATTATGGAAAATATGAAAAAATAAAAATAAAAAATGGAATAGTGCCAAAAAATAAAAAATGGAAGAGTGCCATAGTACAGACTCGAACACGACTATTGAGATGAGAGGAAGAGAGAAACGCGAACAATGATATCCGGTTGAGAACGGATTATTTTATCCCACCTGCTGCAACCTGATTATTTAAAAAATTTGATTACATTATCATATCCGATTGCTGCATCAAACAAAGGATTGGAGAGGGATAGGATACGTGTATCATATCCTGTCTCCTCCATCAAACGGGCCATAAGAGTTGAGTTTTAGAGGGATTTAGAGAGGAAAAGGTTCTAAACTTATATTTTGATATATATATATATATATATATTTAAGATTTTAAAAAAATTGAAAAAATAATATCCGATCATGTAGTGTTTTGTTGTTTCGGGGGTGAGTGGCTATAGTACAATTATTAAGAAAAGGTGATGGAGATACTTTGTTTGTGAAGGGGTGCAAGATACAATGGCCACACACATCTTATCCTCCAAGGATTATGATAAATGAAAATATGAAATCATGTTTTATTTTTTAATGGAAATCTTTTAACTTTGTTTAGAAAGAGAAAGACACAAAAAGAGATATGTTGTTATATCAATTTCTTTTATTATTTATTTAATTTTTATAAATAAAAAACTGTGTCTTTCTTTCTCTATCTAAATAGAGAAGATTTCATTGGCTAATTTTTTAAAGAAAATATTAAATTGTAAAATGATTTATAAAAAATAAAATCATTATTCCTATTGTTAAATTAAAAAATTTATAAATTAAAGAGAGAATACTATTTTTACTAAATTATTTTTATTAAATATTATTTCATTATTAATGTCATAAATATATAGTAAATGACGTTGTATTAAAAGTGATATATTTAGTATTAATTAATTGGTACAACTGAAAAAATACATTGAAATTTTAAATAATTTATTTATTTTAAAATAAATTTTTTACAAATAGATTAATTATTATAAGAGAAAGTGAGTAGATCATATTAATTGTTTTAATTGATTAATTCATGTCTAAAGTTACTTCAAAGAGAAGAATCTATGAAAGGTTTTCGAATTTTGAAATCGATAATTCAAAGTATTAAATTGATTGCAATTTATTTGGTTTTTGGAAGAAGAGAAAGTGATTTTATTGGCATTTAATGACTCATGATGCAAACGTACAAGCACAAGGAATGGATTCCTTCAAAAAAATTTCCTCACGTGTTGCATCTTTACCTTTAAAATTTACTTTTTCTTTTATTCTTTTCTCTTCGAGTAAAGTATGGAGATTTCAATAAATCCTTATATCACATTAGATAATTAATTCCCACCAGAAAGACTCATACCATTTCTCCAACTATGCAACCTCAACACATCTGTTGGCTCAAGTATGTTGAGATGTAAAGCAAAATAATTATAATATTTTAATTGTTTATATATATATATATATTGTGCTAGAGTTTAACTCATTTATTTTATAGGTCAAAATTGTTTAATAATGTACTTTTTTTGCGAAGATTAGTAATGTTTTTAAAATTTCAAATTCCACATATATAGTAAAATAAATTTTAAATATATATTTCATCTTTGCAATTATAATTTTTTATTTATTTTGATTCTCGTAAGTTTTTTTTATTTGATTAACATCTCTGCAAATATAAATTCATTTTAAAATGATCTCTTTAATCAACTTGTGTAAAAAAACACTAACAATGTTAAACTAAGGCACCTTCAAAGAAAATGATGTGATTGTAAAAAAATCCAGGCTATACATGTGCGTTGTTCACATGTTATAGCTGCATGTTCTTATGCTCGTCAAAAATATTTAGTACATTTGTCTGATGTGTACAAGATTGTTAATGTATTCAACATCTACAAAGAGTTTTCGCTTATATCAAATGAAGGAATTGACCCCATATAAAGGTGAAATAGTGTATCACAATCTTGAAATGCATATAATTAAAAAATATCATCCAAATAGTATCTGTATTAGAATTGAAAAAGACGTTAGAGAAAAAGTTTCAAGAAAATACAAACTATGTCGGTTAACTGGTCATACTCGAAAACATTGTCCAAATGTTACAGATAATTCTAGTCATCTACGTAATTTTTGTAAAATTTGTGTTGTTTTTTATTAATGAGTTTTAATAAATTATATTAATTATATTTTTTTTTTCGGTTAAATTCTTTTTTAAAATTAAATGTAAGAAGTCATTTTTTCAAAAGGCGACTTGTCTATTTTAAAAAAATTAAAATAATTTCTACCTCAACACAAACTATCATTGTAAACTTGAGTTTTCTTTAAGAAGTTGTCTTTGCAAATGACGGCTTTTTAACTATGACAAAAAAGATGATAAATTGATATATAATTTTAAAAAAAGAATATATTGATAATTCTTTTAAAAAAAATTGAATTATTGAAAGAAAAAAAAACCCAAGGAATGGATTCCCGCAATTTTTTTTTACTCATGCGTTAATCTCAACCTTTAAAATTTACTTTTTCTTTTATTCTCTTTCTCTCTTCTAATTGAGGCGGAGGATTTTAATGAATCCTCATACCATTACTGCAATTATGCAACTTCAATACACTTGTTGGTACGTTGAAATGTAAAGCAAAATATATATAATTTTTTTTTATTGTTTTTATATATTGGTGTAGAGTTTAATTAATTTGTTTTATAGCAAAAATTGTTTAACAATGTATATTTTTTATGGAAATTAGTAATGTTTTTAAAAATTCAAATCCCGCCTTATAGTAAAAATAATAATATGAAAATGAAAATATACGACTTAAGTTATGAAAAATATAACAATACGTGGACAATTTTAAAAATGATATATATGTGACGGGTGTTACAATTTATTGTTGAAACTAGTAATTATAGTATGCAAAAGTCAAAATTAATTGTATTTTTTCTTTCGGATAGTCTAAATTAACCATTTTTAGGCATTTATATTAATTATTAAATAAATCAAA
>JBBPBP010000003.1:4749859-4767848 GCA_037974735.1 Cicer chorassanicum
ATACTTAAAATAACATTTTAAGATAAACTATATAAACCAAATGTTCATTTGAAATTTTAGTTTTAAAATTCATTTTTAAAAATATTAAAAAAAATTAATTTTCTTTAAACAAACGGATGTAATATATATAATTAAAAATATATTTTACCGTAAAATTAATACATACAAACATCAAATGTGTATAGTATGACTATCATTTTCAATATATTTATTACACGGGAGGAAATAATTTTTCAATTAATCTGTTTCAGTGACCCTAGGGATTCTAAAGAATTTTAGGTCCACTTTTCTGGCCAACTATTCTATGTTATCCTTAAAGTTAGGCCAAAGTGAAAATTTTAATTCTAGTGATTAAGATTTCGTATATTTCAAATATTTAAATGAAAAATAAGTTTTTTAACCAATCAAAAATAAATGAATTTGATGGATATACAATGATTTAAATTAATTTTATACTGAAATCAAATAAAAATTTACTATTTTACCATACCACTCCATTTTTATATGATTATTTGTAATGGTTGAATTTGAATAGAAATTTTGAAGTAGTCAAATGAGTAAATCATTATATATCATAATACTATTAGATCTTAACATGTACGGTGCACCGGAAAATATATATGAGAAATAATATTTTCTATTATTTTAAAACAAATATTTAAAAAAACCGGAAAATATATATGAGAAATAATATTTTCTACTATTTTAAAACAAATATTTAAAAAAACCAAAAAAATAATTCTATTATCATAATTACTAAAACAAAAAAACTGAACTAATCATCTAAATGTGTAGTCTAATAGTGTGAGTTATAGTGCTAATGAAACAATTAGAAGGAATTCTAGTATTTGAACTCCACTTCTAACAATTTTTCTCCACTCCTCTAACAAACTAACTACTAAAATTTTGGTTAGTAAAAACCTACTAATTTTTTTCCTCTGTCTTTTGTTGTATGAATTTTAAAACAACGATCTTTGAATAAATAATAACTTTTGCTCAAGGATAGAATAAATACTTTTACTATGTTGCTCCTTATTAATCATCAGTGCATTTATCATTATCATCGATGTAAAAAATATATATTAAATTAAATGATATATTTTAAAAAAAATATTAATTAATATTACATTTAAAATTGAAAGAATTGTTCGTTTTTTAAATTCTTTTAATAAACCAATTACTCATTATAGAATTGATGAAGTAAACAATTGTGGCTTGCAGTAGGCACCATACAGAATAAAAATATAAAATTTTGCTTTAAAAGTTGTAACATCAAATTCCAAAACTATTAATCTCTATAAAATGAAATTTAAAAATAAGAAGAATCTAGATCCATTAACTTCTAGAAAATCAGCCAATAATAAACCCAATAATTATATTTAAGCATTTTTGCAATTTAATTTGAAATAATTTATGTATGCTGAAACTTAATTGCACACATGTTACCGAGGCAACGACTAATCAATTACTAATTCATGAAATGAAATGACTATAAATAAATCGAATTGAATATTTCAATTTCAATATTGTTTTACGCAACCAATTTCAATATCTTTATATTAATGGTAAAAAAAATTAAATATTAAAGACATTTTACCATAAACATAAAAAAAAAATTAAAAAAAACATTTTATCATCAATTTATCAATTTTTTTACGACAATTTAAGAAGATTCATTGTACAAACTACAAACATAACTTAAATATAAAAAAAAATATTAATGAGTACCCTAAAAATAACAGTCAAGCGAATAACATAGAATTTTTTTTGTCAGAAAGTGGTTTATTCAACTTTTTTCATATTAACTACTTATACCACAAAGCAAACTCATTTATTATTAAATGTGATGCGTCTATTATTTCCAAGAAGACGAACCAATGAAAACCTCTTTTAAATTAATTATATATTAAACTAATACATTTTTTTATAATTCCATAAATACCCTTATTTTGGGAGGAAAACTTTTCCTTCAATAACTTACCAACATTTTTTGTATAAAGATATCTCCAACACAAACTTTTCCCTTCAAAACTCTCACAACAACAATCATGTAATTCTTAGTTAGCATCTATGACAATTAACCAATCATATCATGTCATGTCATTTTTTTTTATCACAAAACCATTTTATCTAACTTTTTGGATGCTTCTCCAATGTAAAGTGGACATGTGTTCTTCCTGTAATGACTTTGTAGAAATTTTGTAAATTGACACAAATACCCCTACACAAATAGTTAAATTAAAAAATTAAATAGTTGTATAAAAATCAAAATTTGGATTTTGCAAAACAAAAAAAACTTAAAGGTTGATGAAGCATCGAAAGTAAGTATATGAGTTACCATATCCACATGGACTTGTGTGATATCTAGTTGTTCATCAAAGTTATGGTTTTAAGTGGAGTATAAGAGTTTTGTTCATGTCGGAACATATATGTTATTATGTGAATTAAAAAAATAAATAGTAATATTTTGTAGAAGTCCCACATTGGAAAGAATTGATTTTTGTAAATTCAAGTGGAATGAAACATGTTTTTAAAATTCAAGTCTCACATTGGAAAGAAATTTTTTTGAACTCCCACATTAGAAAACTCTCCTATTTTGAGTATGCTAAAGTCCCACATTGCTTAGAAATCATATGTGAGCTTGCTTCCATCACTATATAATGAGTTTCAATCTATTGTGAAAAGCACACCAAAGTTTGATGCTTTTCCCAACTTTCTCTTTTCTCCTTCTTTTATTCTGCTCGCCTATTTTCGAGCCACTTCTCCCTTTTTTTTTGTCCCTTCGGTTTTTAGAGTGGTTATTATTATGTCGCTGTCCCTTCGGTTTTTAGTGCGGTTATTATGCCGCAGTCCCTTCAGTTTTTAGAGCGGTTATTATGCCGCTGTTCCTTCGGTTTTTTAGAGCGGTTATTATGCCGCAGTCCTTTCGGTTTTTTGAGCGATTGTTATGCCGCAGTCCTTTCTATTTTTAGAGTGGTTGTTATGTCGTAGTTCTTTTGATTTATGAGTGGTCATAGTACCATATTGCGAATGACTTTATCGTCATATTGAGAATGACTTTAACTGCCATATTGAGGGTGTAATACTAGAACGGTTTTCTACGGTGCAGTGGAACTCCGATACAGTGAATCTGTGTTGTTTTATCCTGGGGACTTCGTGGTTGATAGTCTGCCTTGCACAATTTGGGCAGTGCCGCGAAACGTCTTAAAGAGAGCGACCTAGTCCGCGACTCAACCCAGTAATATCTTCGGTGGCATAAATTGTGATTTTAATCAGTTTTTCGAAACTCAAAAATAACAATTTTAAGACGTTTCTTTCTGCCATGTCAACCGAAGAGATTACTAGATTTGGTTATGTTGCCTCTAATTTCAATGAATTGTTTCAGTTTGAAGCAAACAGAAAATGATAAGAAAGCTAGAGAATTAACCCATGATAAGAATTATATTCTTAATAGACTTGCTGATGATCTGTATAACTACTACAGTTCCAGTAATACTGTTATAGATGTTTGAGATGCTCTGAATAAGTATGTTGTAAGTTGTTACTCAGAGTATCATATGACCGATGATATATCTGTGGAGGCTGAAGATAACTTATGAGATCATCTATTAAGGTACGTCACTCATGACATATTTAATTTAAATGTTGAAATTTAATATGTCTCTTTTTGTTTGAATGTTGAAATCAATAAAATATCTTCTGCTCACATGTTGTATGATTTTAATTTTTGACATGCTAGACTATGTGATGTGAACACATTTGATTTCAAACTTAAGTAAGTTATCTATGAATAATTTTGAAAAATGTGATTTTTTTTGGTTAAGCTAAAATAAATAAAAAAGGCTCACATAAATTTGTAGTTAGAGAATCTGAGTCTTTAGATTTATTATACTTTGATATATGTGAACTTGATGGGACATTAACATGAAATGAAAAACGTTATTTCATTACTTTTATTGATGATTGTTCTGACTATACTTTTGTATATCAAATGAAAAAAATGAAAAGCTTGACATGTTAAGGATATTTGTAACTGAAATCGAAAATCAATTTAGTAGAAAGATTAAGAGGTTCTAAGTATGATTCTAGTTTGTTTAATGAATTTTATAAATTGTCTGGAATTATAATTGGAACAACTGCACCATAATTGCTTGAAGTGAATGGTAAGGTTGTAAGAAAGAATAGGACTCTTATTGAACTAGTTGTTGCTAGTATGTTTAACTCTAGTGCTGCATCTCATTGGTGTGAGAAATATATATTGCTTATTTGCTATGTTTTGAATAGAGTTTCTAAATTTAAAAACAAAACATCTCCTTATGAGATAATGAAGAAAAGACAACTGAACTTGTCTTATTTTCAAACTTGGGGTTGTCTGGCTTATGTCAGAATCCCCGATCCCAAACGAATTAAACTCGCAAGTAGAGCCTATGAATGTGTATTCATTGGATATGTAATAAAGAACAAAGCGTATAGGTTTTATAACCTAAATGCAAAAACGATCATTAAGTCAAATGATGTTGACTTATATGAAAATAAATTCCCTTTCAAATCGAGAAATAGTGGGGGCGGCGAACATAGTCAAGCTCCTGTGACAAGAAGCACTAAAAGCAACAAACAAGACGAAAGAGAAACTCGAAGGAGTAAGAGAGTGAGAGTTGCTAAAGATTATGGACCTGAATATATGGCCTATAATTTAGAAGAGAATCCTGCAAATCTTAAAGAAGCTTTGTCATCATTGCATGCATATTTATGGCAAGAAGCTATAAACAATGAAATGGATTCTCTAGAGTCTAACAAGACCTGACATTTAGTAGACTTGCTTCATGGTTGCAAATCAACAGGTTGTAAATGGATTTTGAAAAAGAAACTAAAACCTGATGGATCTGTTGATAAGTACAAGGCACGCCTTGTAGCCAAAGGTTTTAGACAAAGAGAAAATATAGATTTCATCGACACTTTTTTCACCAGTCACTAGAATAACATCCATTAGGGTGCTCATATCACTTGCGGCTAATCATAACCTGGTGATACACCAGATGAATGTTAAAACAGTTTTTTAAATGGTGACTTGGAAGAACAAATCTGTATGGAACAACCTCAAGATTTTGTAATACATGAACAAGAAGACAAGGTCTGTAAGTTAGATAAGCCTCTATATGGTCTTAAACAAGCTCCTAAGAAATGACATGAAAAGTTTTGTAAAATACATGTTTTTGATGAAGACAAAAGACCAACGATGACGATGATGATCAAGACAACAAGCTCAAAAAGAAGAAGTCCAACATATCTCATTGTTTAACTTCAGACTTCAAACATATTAGATGTTTAAATGAAAAGGTAAATGATACAATCATAAGATCAAGTACATGAGAACCTTTCATCTTTACATATGCATAAAAAGCATTTTCAAAAGTCAAAATTATATTTACAAAGTGTTACAATTAATATTTTTGACAAAATACAAAGGTGTATTCGAATACAACCTAAGTGTATTCGAATACAGATGCAATGGCTAAGTCAGAGAGTTGGCCATCTCATCTGTATTCGACTACACAGTGAAAATTTTGAATGATTTTTTAACGTTGCAGCAAGTCGTATTCGAATACAGAAATCTTGTAGTCGAATACAAGACAAAAACATGGCTAAGTCAGAGAGTTGACCATCTCATCTGTATTCGACTACACAGTGAAATGTTTGAATAATTTTTAACGTTGCAGCAAGCTGTATTCGAATACAGAAATCTTGTAGTCGAATACAACTGGAAGCAATGCAATTTTTCAGCTTTGAATTCAATTTAAAACATTACAATTCTTTCTCAAACCTCTTGGATCAAAGGCCACGAATCTGAAGAGATGTTTATGGACTATAAATATGTCATAACTTCAGATTCAACAACAACAATCCAATGGCCAAACCTTGAACGACTTTGAATAACTTTTCTATTTTTCTCAAAGTCATTTTTCATAATTCAAGTACTTGCATTTCATTTTCATATCCTTGATAAAGGTCCTCAAAGTACTTGAAGCAATATTGGATTGTTATCATTATACCTCTCTTTCATATTTCTATATCATTATCAAAACAACAAGTGTTTGTAAAAAGAAAGTAGTACTTTCTTTAAGTAGTTTTATCTAAGATAGTGGGGTGCTATCTTGTACATTATCTAAGATAGTGGGGTGTTATCTTAGAGGTTTTGTTAGAAGTTTGTAGCACAGATTCTAGGGTGGGACTTGTACATATTCTAACAATAGTGGAGAAATCTCTTGTGGTGTGCAAGAGGACTGGATGTACCCTTGGGTATAAGGGGAACCAGGATAATTCTGCTGTGTTCTTTACATTACTGCCATTTACTTTATCTTTTACCATCCATAAGCGCAAAAATCAATTGCTAATTCGCTGAAAACAAGAAATACTCTTAAACACCTAATTCACCCCCCTTTCTTAGGTGCACATCTGATCTTACAATTGGTATCAGAGCGGGTTCAAGGTAACTTACTCCTCGATCAATAACTCATGGCTTCCGCACAACCTGTTTTCAGAGATGGTGGCAGCAGTAACAGACCACCATGCTTCGTTGGCGAGCATTATGATTTTTGGAAGATACGTATGCAAGCGTATCTTGAAGCACAAGGAGACGATATATGGGATGCTGTTGAAAATGGTCCTTACATTCCAACAACAGTCATCAACAACAAAGAAGAAATTAAGATAAAGAATTCTTGGACCGATGACGATAAAAGAAAAGTGCTATTCGATAAAAAGGCTAAAAACATTCTACAATCAGCACTTGGTATGGATGAATTCTTCCGCATATCTCACTGTAAAACAGCCAAGGAAATATGGGACACATTGGAAGTAACCCATGAAGGCACCATAGAGGTAAAAAGATCCAAACTAAATACACTTTCTCAAGAATATGAATTGTTTCGTATGCAGCCTGGAGAAACCATACTAGACATGCAGAAACGATTCTCCCACTTGACAAATCATTTGACAGCCCTCGGAAAGGTCTTCTCCAACGATAAATTGAATCTGAAAGTATTACGATCACTAACGAGGGCATGGCAACCAAAGGTGACTGCGATATCAGAAAAGAAAAGCTTATCCAAGATGTCACTTTCTGCATTATTTGGAAAACTCCAAGAACATGAAATTGAACTTGGAAGGTTGGAGCAAAATGAAGGTCTAATAAAGAAGACCAAAAATGTTGCTCTAACGTCCGAATCAAAGGAACAAACCACAGATGAAAGTTCTGATGAAGACGAAAACATTACTTCCCTTGTTAGGAAATTTGGCAAGTTTCTTAAGAATGATAGAACTTTCAAAAAGGAAAGTTTCAAGAAAAAGAATAATTCTAATTCAAGCCAAAACTTCACTTGTTTCGAATGCGGGAAACAAGGACATATCAAAGCAGATTGCCCAAATCTTATCAAGAAGAATGCTGGTAAAAGAAAAGACTTCAAGAAAGCATATATAGCATGGGAAGATAACGATATAAGTTCATCATCAGAAACTGAAAATGATGAATGTGCTAATGTTGCACTAATGGCTTCACATCATTCAGATGACGAAGAGGTTAGTAACTTTTCAGATGACGAAGAGGTTAGTAACTTAAACACTCCTCATTATAATCATGAATTAGCCATAGAATATAATGAAGCACAAAATGCAATAAAGGAACTTCTTGTTGAATGTAAAAATCTGCTTAAACAAGTATCAGCACAAAAGAAAGAAATTTCATGTCTTAAAGAAAAAATTGATATTATGGAAAAAGATGCTGAAAAATCAAAGCAGAATTTTACATGCAACAAATGTGATTCCCTTTCATTTAAAATTGTTCAATTAAATAGAGTGATTGAAAGATATGAAAAAGGACATATAGGATTGGAAAATGTTCTAAACATGCAAAGATATTCAAACGATAAAAGTGGTCTTGGATTTTCTAAATTTGACAAACCAAGCACCAATAAGACCATTTTTGTCAAATCAAGTACTCAAACAAATCAAGGAAATATTACAATTTTACAAAAAGGTCATTCTTATAAGGAGAAAATCACTCAAAATAAATTTCATACATATGCTATTAAAAATAAATTTACTCCTACTTGTACCTATTGTGGTCTTCATGGTCACACACCTAATGCTTGTCAAGTGAGAAACATTAGTGTTCCTAAAGGGCATTACGTGTGGATAAAGAAAGGTACTTTGTCATCACTCTTCAAAATTTAAAATTTTTCCTCTTGATAAGTTTCTAGAATTAATTCTTTGATATATATCTTTTATTAATATATGAATATGTGCCTTACATGTTGTATTTTATATGAAATTTTTTTTTTTTAAAACAAAAACTTGAAAATGTAGTTCGTATACTAGGAATAGTTTTGATGAAACTTGTTTAACAAGTTCTTATGATGCTTTAGTTAATTTTCCTTTTCAATATGTTTTTGTTATAATACTTGATCATGATTTTGGGTATTATTTGATATTCAAATATTCTCTTTTATATCTTAACATTACTTGGATTCTACTTTATATATGGTCGATATTTTCCTTCTTTTTGATCATGTCAAAAGGGGGAGAAAAGTTTGGTATTTTGTTGTTTTTAAAACTGTTTGTAGGTCTTTTCCAAAATGATCACAACCATTCAAGTTCAACGGGGGAGTACGCATAAATTACGGGGGAGTAATTTTCCGATGATACAGTCTCTCCAAACAACAAAAGTTTTGTCATAATCAAAAAGGGGGAGAATGTAAAATACATGTTTTTGATGAAGACAAAAGACCAACGATGACGATGATGATCAAGACAACAAGCTCAAAAAGAAGAAGTCCAACATATCTCATTGTTTAACTTCAGACTTCAAACATATTAGATGTTTAAATGAAAAGGTAAATGATACAATCATAAGATCAAGTACATGAGAACCTTTCATCTTTACATATGCATAAAAAGCATTTTCAAAAGTCAAAATTATATTTACAAAGTGTTACAATTAATATTTTTGACAAAATACAAAGGTGTATTCGAATACAACCTAAGTGTATTCGAATACAGATGCAATGGCTAAGTCAGAGAGTTGACCATCTCATCTGTATTCGACTACACAGTGAAAATCTTGAATGATTTTTTAACGTTGCAGCAAGTCGTATTCGAATACAGAAATCTTGTAGTCGAATACAAGACAAAAACATGGCTAAGTCAGAGAGTTGACCATCTCATCTGTATTCGACTACACAGTGAAATGTTTGAATAATTTTTAACGTTGCAGCAAGCTGTATTCGAATACAGAAATCTTGTAGTCGAATACAACTGGAAGCAATGCAATTTTTCAGCTTTGAATTCAATTTAAAACATTACAATTCTTTCTCAAACCTCTTGGATCAAAGGCCACGAATCTGAAGAGATGTTTATGGACTATAAATATGTCATAACTTCAGATTCAACAACAACAATCCAATGGCCAAACCTTGAACGACTTTGAATAACTTTTCTATTTTTCTCAAAGTCATTTTTCATAATTCAAGTACTTGCATTTCATTTTCATATCCTTGATAAAGGTCCTCAAAGTACTTGAAGCAATATTGGATTGTTATCATTATACCTCTCTTTCATATTTCTATATCATTATCAAAACAACAAGTGTTTGTAAAAAGAAAGTAGTACTTTCTTTAAGTAGTTTTATCTAAGATAGTGGGGTGCTATCTTGTACATTATCTAAGATAGTGGGGTGTTATCTTAGAGGTTTTGTTAGAAGTTTGTAGCACAGATCCTAGGGTGGGACTTGTACATATTCTAACAATAGTGGAGAAATCTCTTGTGGTGTGCAAGAGGACTGGATGTACCCTTGGGTATAAGGGGAACCAGGATAATTCTGCTGTGTTCTTTACATTACTGCCATTTACTTTATCTTTTACCATCCATAAGCGCAAAAATCAATTGCTAATTCGCTGAAAACAAGAAATACTCTTAAACACCTAATTCACCCCCCTTTCTTAGGTGCACATCTGATCTTACAAGTTTGATAAGTTGATTATATCGAATGAGTTTAAGTGAATGAAAGTGACAAATGTATTTACTACAAATTTGAAAATGACATTTGCACTATCATATGTCTTTATGTAGACGACTTACTCATATCTGATTCAAACATTCATGTTGTAAATATTTTGAAATCATTGTTGTGTAACAACTTTGATATGAAAGACCTCGGAGAAACGAATGTAGTCCTTGAAATCAAGATTACTAGGTCAAAAATGGAATTTCTTTGGATCAGTCTCACTACGTTGAAACAATCCTAAAGAAATATAAATATTTTGATTGTAAATCTGCTTGCACACTACATGATCTAAGTGTTAAACCTTTCAAGAACACTAGTGAAAGTGTTAGACAAGCTGAATATGCGAGCATCATTGGCAGCCTCATGTATGCCACTGATTATACTAGACCCGACATTGCCTATGTCATGGGATTGCTGTGCAGGTTTACTAGTAGACCTAGTATGGAGCATTGGCACGCTATTGAAAGAGTCATGAGATACCTAAAAAGGACCATGAGTCTCGGATTACATTATCGAAGATTTCCTGCCGTCATTGAAGGATACAGTGTTATTGATTGGAACATCTTATCAGATGACTCCAAAGCAACCAATTGCTATATTTTAGTATAGCTAGTGGTGTTGTATCTTGGAAATCGAAGAACAGACGATATTGGCTCAGTCCACTATCGAGTCTGAAATGATAGCACTAGTTACTACTAGTGAAGAAGCGAGCTGGTTGAGATGCTTGCTAGTTAAGATCCCTTTATGGGAAAAACCTATGACAGATGTGTTGATCCACTGCGATAGTACCGCGGCTATTGCGAAGATTGAGAATCGTTATTACAACGATAAGAGACGACAAATTTGTCGTAAGCACAACACTGTTAGAGAGTTACTTTCTAAGGAGTTGTTATAGTGGATCATGTACGCACTGATGAAAATTTAGCAGATCCTTTGACGAAAGGATTAGCTAGAGAGAAAGTCATAAATACATCCAAAAGGATGAGACTAATGCCTATAGAGTCACTCATGATGGTAACCCGACCTAAAAGACTGGAGATCCCAAGAATTAGGTTCAATGGGTAATAACAAGTTGTGAAGTGATATGAGATGAACATGCTATTATAAATTAGAGAAGCATGATTCCTGAAGCGATGATAGGATGAGGTAATAGAAACTCTTAATGAGATCTATACTCTATGTGGAGGGAGTACCTAGCTACAGGAGTACTCTTGATAGACTCACATATGTGAATGTGGAAGTGGAGCCGCTTCCTATAAAATTTTGAGGCATAATTCCTAGAGCGTTCACTATACTGGGATACACGTGCAGGGCCATTAATGCACGAGCTTTTGAGAATACACCCTATGAAAAGGTTGTGTGTGGGTTTGATGTCAGAGATAGAGTTCAAGACTACGAGTCACTCTTGTTGAATCTGAATCTTACTTACTATGCAAAGGTTCAAGTCAAGAGACACCTTTGTTTATGCACGATCTTATAGAAGCGTTTGACGCTATTTCAGAAACACTTTTTTAAATTCAAGTGGAGGATTGTTGGAACATATATGTTATTATGTGAATTGAAAAAATAAATAAATAAATAATAATATTTTGTTGAAGTCCCACATTGAAAAGAATTGATTTTTGTAAATTCAAGTGGAATGAAATATGTTTTTAAAATTCAAGTCCCACATTGGAAAGAAATTTTTTTGAACTCCCACACTGGAAAACTCTCCTATTTTGAGTATGCTAAAGTCCCACATTGCTTAGCACACCAAAGTTGGATGTTTTTCCCAACTTTCTCTTTTCTCCCTCTTTTATTCTGCTCGCCTATTTTCGAGCCACTTCTCCCCTTTCTTTTTGTCCCTTTGGTTTTTAGAGCGGTTATTATGTCATAGTTCTTTTAATTTATGAGTGGTCATAGTACCATATTACGAATGACTTTATCGTCATATTGAGAATGGCTTTAACTGCCATATTGAGGGTGTAATTCTAGAACGGTTTTCTACGGTGCAGTGGAACTCCGATACAGTGAATATGAGCTGTTTTATCCTGGGGACTTCGTGGTTGATAGTCTGCCTTGCACAATTTGGGCAATGCCGCGAAACGTCTTAAAGAGAGCGACCTAGTCCGCGACTTAACCTAGTAATATCTTCGGTGGCATAAATTGTGATTTTAATCAGTTTTTCGAAACTCAAAAATAACAGTTCATTAATTCAATTAAATAAATAAAAAAACAACAAAAATAATATAAATTTAACTGTGAGGTTAAATTTCATCAATCACTTTCTCATGTATTCTACTAATCAGTTACACATATTCATGTTAACATCAATATCATCACTATCTCTATTCACGCGTTATTAATTCCTTAATAACGGTGAGAGATCAACTGTCTTGCTTAAACGACAATTCCTCAACTTATTAACCAATACGCTCGCATTAACAACCGACAGTTCGAGACTATTAAACCTAAATTTATTCATAGAGTTTAGATTTGATAGATGTTTATCCTAAATTAAGATCTAAAAAGTATTATCCAATAAAACTTCAAATCAAATATCAAATCATGAGTGATCAAGTCATAACAAGCATTAAAAATAAGAATAAACATGAATACTCATGAGTAACTAGAATATATAACTATAAATCAAAAGAGATACAAAAGAATATGATTGATTACATCTAATCCCAACAAAGAGAGGTTTAGCTACTCATTGTCATGGTAGTTTTACAAGATCAAGATGAATAGAAGATAAATTGGTCTTCAATGATAACTTCCAAGCTTTCTCCAATGGTTTTATCTTAATTTCGATTATCTCACTGTCTGTAACTATGATTTTTCAAATGGCAGATGCTTCAGCTTTAAATAGTGTTGTGATAACATTTTTCACAACGAACATCTAATTCACTTAGCGAGTGAACATTCTTTATCATGAAGCAAATTTCAGATGTCAAACCATCTTTAATTTCGTTCAATGAGATTAACTTTGCAAAATGTAGCAAAGTCACTACCTTGAACTCACTTAGCTAGACATTTGCTCGCTCAACGAATTCCATATGCCTTGTTTCATCAAATCTCGGCATATCATCATTCTCATATTTCAACCTAATTAACCAAACATATATAAGAATTGGGGGAAAAATCACATGTTTCTATTAAACTAAATTATTAAGTGCTTATAAATTGTATTTCAAACTTGTTAAAATTGGCACTTATCGACTCTTTCCAACTTAGAACTTTGTTGCCCTCAAACAAAAGTCTTATCAAAAAGAATTTTAAACATGTTTTTAAAAGAACTTAACAAGAATAACGAGTGCACATAATGGATGATCATTGTTTGTGAACAATCAAACATTCAATTGTTAATTCTATTCTGACTTGCATGATTCTTAGTTGAAATGAAATTTCAAATGACATAATCATGGTATCGATAAATGAAATTATGTTTAGGAAACAATTGCAATGTCAAAATGTGATTTTCACAAATTCCATTCAAAAGTTAATAAATCAGGAATACATTCCTCATATAAAAGTGTTTCACTCCTTAATATTCATCAAGGTGAGTGTTTCTCTCATTTTATACATTGCATTCGCACAAAATCAATTTTGTTAGTCATCTATGCACATATCATATAATACATAATCTAACATGGATCACTAAGATCTTTTTAAGGTTGTAATGTGGCTTGGCTCTAAAAAATATTAGTTTTTCTAAATAACAAAGGTGTCTAAGGTTAAGACATCAATCATTTTCATAAATTTTTACATAGTATATAAATAATGACTCTCACTTCTTATTTTTCCCTTTACCACTTTTCCAAGCTTCTTTGGTGAATACTCATATATTTTTCTTCTTATTTTACTTTTCTTTATTTTCTTTTCGATTCTCTTCTTTTCATTTTTGAAATTTAAGAGGGAATTTTTTTTCAATCATCATACCATTCCACTTGTTTTCTCTTTGTTGAAAACTTTTCCTCCCCAACTTAGATGGAACCACAATTATGAATATAAATGATCTCTCATCCTTATAGTCATGAGAGGTATTCATTTTTTTTTTAGGTTCAGGATTCTATTTCAAAAGAAACAAAATATTTCATTTAAGCACAAAGGGATTAAGTAAGGATCACTTGACACCCAAATTATCTGTTCCTAAAATGCACACAACTCACCAGACTTAAAGTCTAATGTAGTTCTTGCTTTCAACAATTTTCATGAAATTCAAATTTCACTTTGATCAAACAATTTGGTTCATACTAATGCTACCATTCAATTAAAACCACAAGTGTGACCTCAAAAATTATCATTTAAACAACATTTTCATTTTATCCTATAATTAGACTTGATTTTTCACAAACATAGCCATTTTCCATCTTTTTGCACACATAAGTTGAAACCAAAAAACTGTCTATCATATTCATAACTTATTATACTAACAACAACTTATTCATTTACATTTGTTCTTGTAATTAGACTTGATTTTTCAAAACCTTGCCATTTTCCATTTTTTGCATACCTAACTTCAAACCAAAAAACTTTCAAGCCATATTCAAATCTATTATATTCCTAACTTATCATACTAACTTATCATACGAACAACGACTTTCAGTAATTATCGGATAAAATTGTTTAAGATTTTAAAAAAGTGATTTTTATTTTATATTTATAAAAATGATTTTTTTGAAAATTTACTTAAAAATAGTACAATTTTTTTAGTTATTTGTTACCAATTAATTAAAAAAAATAACGTCGACATTCAATAACTTAAATATTTATTATTAAATATTTTAAAATAATAAAAATCGCATTTTTTTTGTAAAGATATCTTTCAAAATGATTTTTACGAAGAGTTCTCAAAGTAATTTTTTATTTTAATCATTTTTTAAAATTTCATTATTCAAAAGAAGTCATAGAAAATAGACGAAATACTTAAATCATAATTTAAGATAAACTATTTAAACCAATTTATCATTTGAAATTTTATTATTGAAATTCTTTCTAAAAAAAATTATAACAAAAATATAAAATATAAATGCTCAATACATGCTCAATATAAATTTTATCATTTGAAATTTTATTATTGAATCTAATCTTCATTCAACGTGTGAACCATTCACAAAATACATCCCTCAAAAGTATTCCAAGTAAGACTTGAAATAAAAAGATTGGAATATTAAACAAACTAATAACTGAAAGTAAATAAAATAAAAACACAAATGACTGAAAACATAAAGTGAATTTGTCATCAATTCGCTAAGCCACCAAAAAATTCGTTTTGTGAATTCGAATTCTAAAAAACTTCTCAAAATTTAGCTTAGTAAATAAGCCATGTTTTGAAAATTGTCCATAATTCACTAAGCCAGTAGAATTTTCGGTTAGCGAATTTTAGACAGAAACCCAGCATTTTGCAGAAAGCATACCATGTCGCAGCAACTTATTTCTAATACCAACTTAGTTCTAATGTACATTTAATACACTTCTTAAATAAAATATCAAATAAAAGTGCGCTAATTCTAAATGATTTTATATTTGAGTAAAACTTTACATAATTTTTAAGATATAAATAAAATATTATGATTTTATATTTGTCTAAAACTTTATATACATTATCCTTGTGATATAAACTTTCAATATAAACTCAAAAAAAAAGTAAAATTATAATAAATAAATATGATTAAGAGGAAGATTAAGTAAATTTATGTTGGAATTTATAGTTTAATTTAGAGAATTTATGTCAAAAGATTTAGTTTAATTTGTAATTACAGTAGAGTTGTTTCTGGAATTTTTCTTATAAATTACTGGTATTTGTAAAAATTCTTAATACCTTAACCATTGCCACCCTAAGTACCCCAAGAAGCTCTAAAATTGATTATTTCAAAAATGATAGTATGAGTTGTAACATAAAAATATTAGTATTAAACCATTTTACCCAAAAAAAATGGTTTATTGTTATGACACTCACAGTTCTAAAATACATTTAATACACTTATTAAGTTATATACATTTTAGACTGTCCTTTTAGTCCACATTATACAAAGTAAAAGGACTTTCATATTCATCGGATAATAAACATGAAAAAATGGCCCACATTGCTCATGAAGCAATAAAATTCGAGAAATGCACATACTAGAAAGTAGAACCCATTGTTTGTTCTATGAGCATATACTTCATACAGTCATATACTTCTTCCACATAACCTAAACATTCAAATAATCCAAACATACAGAACACTTAAACATTTAGGTTTCAAGATGTATACAACCATATGAAGAAAATGACATGAAACTTAGGACATACGAAGCAGAAAAAAAACAATGAATATGGAAAAGAAATTTGAAATGAGTAAGGGATGGGGAAGGGAGATGGCTGCTCAAAGGATATATAGAGGGAAAGTTGGTGGAAATTAGGATTTTGATGAAATGGATGGTAGGGATTTAGTCTTTCTCAAAGATCAAACCTTTACCGTCAGATTGGGGGTATGGCCCATCGGAGAAGGATTGGTCCGGTCCAAATTTGCAGTGAAGAGAATTAGAAAGGAAGTAGAGTCTTGAAAGTAAGAAGTGAAAAAAAAAATTCATCGTTTATAAATATTTTGGAGGTTATTTTAAAAATTTGTTAAGAAAAAGTATTGTTAAGAAATTACAGTAAAATGACTCAAAATGGTTTTTCAAATACATTAACATACTTGCAAGATTTTAGTAAGAAAGCATTCAAATATGAAGCAATGAAATTCAAGAATCTCACTTGTTTGAACCTATGGATATTATTTTTTGTTCCGTGGACATTTACTTAAGACAATCATATATATCTTACAGATAAACTAATCATGTTAGAGTATCCGACAAGATATGTATAATAATCTTAAGAAAATGGAGGCTGCTCAACGGATATATATATAGAGAGAGTTAGTGGAAATTAGGGTTTGGTGAAATGGATGGTAGTGATTTAGTTTTGCTCAAAGATCAAACTTGTACCATCAGATTTGAGTTATTGGGTGTAGAAGCAATGGGGGAATGGCCCATGGGAAAAGGTGATGGTGGGCCCAAATTTGCAGTTGAGAGAACTATAAAGGAATGGGAGTGTAGAAAGTAAAATGTGAAAAACACTATTGTTAAATATTTAGAATGCTTTTTCATTTTTAAATAAATAAAAACACTATTATGAAAAAATATATTTTTTAAATTAATGATAAATTGATATTTTAATTTTTTTTGGAGCATTTTTTGTAGTAAATCATATAATGTCCATCTAAGCAAATTAATATATACAAATGTGAATGAGAAATGAAGGTTGATTTATCAAGGTGAAGTTCTTAAACAGGAAAGATTAAATTAAATTTTAATAAATAAAAGAACTAAGTTAAAAGGCAATAAAAGTAGTCTTTTAAATTTTAATTCAACTAATAAATACTTATATTATTAAGTTTGATATTGACAAAAGCAACAAACGGGACACAACACTAGTACAAATAACGAAGGCAGCGATCACAAACATCATCCTTCAAATCTTGTTTGCTTTATTTTTCTTTTAAACTATTTAATCTATATTGATGGATATTCATATACTGTTTTTTACCTTTAATATCACGTGAGTTGAGTTAAGTTGATTTAGAAAAAGAGTCACAGCTTTTTTAAGATCTATCTTTTTCTCATTCGTAAATATCAAATTTGAGATTTTGTATTTTTGAAAAATATAAAAATTGAAATATTACTTTGGAAGAATTAAACTTTTTACCATTTTTTTATAAAACTATTTTTCATTATCATTTAATAATTATTCATGTTATTGTCACTTATGCACATTATAGAGCAGTGTTTTAAAAATAATTGTCAAATATTTTATTTTAATTGGTTGTTCATGTACGATAAATTTATATTGACAATGCATTTCTTAATTTCTCTTTTACAAATACTTTTCTGAACACTATTTTAATTATATTTATATCTAGATCGA
>JBBPBP010000003.1:4767978-4792481 GCA_037974735.1 Cicer chorassanicum
AAGATAACAACATTTAAATTTATTCAATCATATGTTATTGAACATTTTCATTCAAAACATAAAAGTTAAGTTTAATTGTAATTTTAGTCCTTTTATTTTTATAGTTTTAGTCTTTCGTTATGAAAAAATAGCGATGTAACGTATTTTAAATAATGTGACATATAATGCAATAATATAGAATGATTAATACTCATGAAATGACAATAAAACCATCTGAAAAACTTAATTTTCAAATTCAGAATTTTTTTATTTTTGTAATTTAATTAATGACATACGAATAATTAGTACATCTAGATAGTTTTATATCATGAAATCGTATGCTACATTACTTAAAATATATGAAATCGTCATTTTTTTAATTCAAAAATATGATAGAAAAATCAAAACTGTCGATTTTTAGAATATGAGAATCAGTTTCGTGAACTATTAAAAATAGAGAGACAAAAACTACGGTTAAACCTAAAAATTATTAACAACTAAAAAATATTTCTCCTTAAAAGAAATGGTTTCACCAAGAATTGCTTAAAAAAATGATTGAAAATTATTATTTAATTTTAACTATTATTGTTTTTGTTTATTGATGGGCGACACTTTCAATAACCGTTGAACTTAACTAACACGTTTCGCCCCATTATTTCGACACCTTTAAGATTTCGTTCGATACTTTTCCTTTCTTACGCATCACTGTTCCGACCCACATAGCCTTAAACCTTCTTCAACCAAAAAAGCTACTATTTTTGGCCCCAATTTTCAATTTTCTCATCTGGGTCTCCTTCCTTTACGACAGTTGCATTAATTACATTTTAAATTTCAGTTTTTTTATCTTCTTCTTGTTTTTGATCTTTCTTATTTGGAGTTAAAGAGGTTTATGTTCAGTTTCAGGACAAGAGAATGAGCATCAAGTTGAATTTTTTGTTGTGTGTTTTGGTTTTGTTGTTGAAGTGTTGTTTGGGAAGGTTTATGGTGGAGAAGAACAGCTTGAAGATCACTTCTCCAAAATCATTGAAGGGTACATATGAATGTGCAATTGGGAATTTTGGGGTACCTCAATATGGAGGAACATTGGTTGGTTCTGTAGTGTACCCAAATGTGAATCAGAAAGGATGTGACAACTTCACTGATGTCAATGCTTCCTTTCAGTCTAAGCCTGGAGGTTTCCCCACCTTTCTTCTTGTTGATCGTGGAGGTGAAATTTTTAATTGTTCTTTTAAACTCTTAAAGTTTGTGAATCTCACAAAAAGTGTAAAAGAATGGGTGAAGTTGAATGTTTTTAATGACCGTGACGATTATAATTGGCTGCCAATGTAAAACTTGTTACATTGAAAGTGCATATCAATTAAATCGTTTTGAATATGTTGTGCATTGGAACTGCTCTCTTTTATTTTATGCTAATTATATAGAGACAATGAAAGTAAAACAATGAATGTCAGTTTTAATTACTAATTTTGGAATATTCTAGAAGGACTTCCCAATATGATGTAACCAGTTCACTGGAAGTTGTTGCTTAAGATTTTGTGGATGTTGCATTGTTCAGGTTAAGGTTGCAGAATTTATTTCTTTTTATTCTTTGGGTTTAGGTGAAGATTACCTATTATATATCTATAGTGTATACTATATAAGGCATGTCTGGTGTCCAGCACATGTCGGTATCCAACACTGACACATGTTGTTACATTCAACTACTTAACTTTTTCAAATTATTGTCCGTGTCTGTGTCAGTGTTTCATAGGTGTTATAATTATGATATCAATGCATAGGTTGTTAGGATCAGAACCACACAAAAAGTGGCTCAAGTTTTTTAAATTTATTCCCTGGTTACTTTGGTAGATTGCTACTTCACTTTGAAGGCGTGGAATGCACAAAATGGTGGAGCAGCAGCTATTCTTGTAGCTGATAACAGAGAAGAAATCCTGATCACCATGGACACTCCTGAAGAAGGGAATGTTGCAAAAGACGATTACATGGAAAAGATCAATATTCCTTCTACTCTTATCAGCAAATCCTTAGGGGATAGTATCAAGAAGGCTCTCTCAAATGGGGAGATGGTTCGCATAAATCTTGATTGGAGAGAGGCTCTTCCGCATCCTGATGATAGAGTCGAGTACGAATTATGGACAAATAGCAACGATGAATGCGGACCAAAGTGTGACAGTCAAATTAATTTTGTGAAAAGCTTTAAAGGAGCAGCTCAGCTACTTGAGAAAAAAGGGTTTACACAATTTTCTCCTCACTATATAACTTGGTATTGCCCTAAGGAATTTCTCTTAAGCAAACAGTGCAAGTCTCAGTGTATAAACAACGGAAGGTACTGTGCTCCGGACCCTGAGCAAGATTTCAATAAAGGGTATGATGGAAAAGATGTTGTTGTTCAGAACTTACGCCAAGCTTGCTTTTTTAAAGTTGCAAATGAAAGTGGAAAGCCTTGGCAATGGTGGGACTATGTGACCGACTTTTCAATCCGTTGCCCCATGAAAGAGAACAAATACACAGAAGAATGCTCAGATCAAGTTATTAAATCTCTTGGTAGGTTCAGCATTTTGTGCCTCTTTGTATACACTTTGCATATGGCTTGTTTTTTTCTCTGGTGTTCGGTTTTTAATGGCGTGCAAAATTTACCTATGCCAGCAGGAATAAAAACATAAAATGCTTTTCATTTCACAGAATATGTTCATATAGCTTCTAGGTTTCTGATTTTTTTTTTTTAATAATGATTTAGCATCCATTGAGTTTCCATGTTCTTTATAATGCTGAAGCTTTGGTGTATGCAAGGAATAAACCAAATTTGTATCTGCATTAATAGAAATATCACTGCCTTTTTCACATATCTAACATAAGAATTATGTACCTGGTCATACTCCTTTTTTTCTTTTTAATCTTTTTGCATAAACTTAATTAACTTACCTTTTATTTTCTCAAATATTCATTGAAAAATGGTTTTATCACATAATTCTAAGAAAATATATGTATGGCCCTCACTTCCCCCTTGTCTCCTCCATTTACTTTGCAGGTGTCGATCTGACGAAGATTAAAGACTGTGTTGGAGATCCTCATGCTGATGTTGATAACCCTGTCCTCAAAGCCGAACAGGATGCACAGGTTGGCATTCTAAAACACAAACATTTTTTACGATATTTTTGTCTAATTATTCGGCCATTCTGTCGTTTCATGATCGAATTGCATTTTGTTCCAACTTCGGTTTCAGATTGGCAAAGGTTCTCGTGGTGATGTTACTATACTGCCTACTCTTATTATAAACGACAGACAGTATAGAGGTATGAGGCAGATTTTGTAGATAGCCAGACCGCTATTTAATCGTATTCTATATTTTAATTGAAGTTTATAACTGTTTTTAGGTAAGTTGTCAAGACCAGCCGTTCTCAAGGCAATCTGTGCAGGTTTCCTAGAGACCACCGAACCGTCAATTTGTTTAACTCCAGGTCTACATTTCACTAACTCTTTAATTTCAATTTTTCTCCTCGAACCTTCAACCTTGTTCAGAGGCTAAGGATTTTACTGAATATTTTTGCAGACATGGAAACAAATGAGTGTTTGGAAAACAATGGCGGTTGTTGGCGGGATAAATCTTCCAACATTACTGCATGCAGGGTATTTGGTTAACTGAACCTTGTCAGGCACATTATTGTGAAAATTATTACATTTTTGGCTCTTTTGATTTGAACCATCTGCGTGTGTGTTTTCTAATTATAGGACACTTTCCGAGGAAGAGTATGTGAATGTCCTATTGTAAAAAATGTAAAGTTTGTTGGCGATGGATATAGTCACTGTGAAGGTAAATATTGCTATTTTGAATTCAGATAAGTGATCCATTCTCCATTCTAGATTCTACTTTTTTTAAATTCATTTTTGCCACTCACAAAAAAGGGTGCAAACAGAAAATATATAGGGTCCAAATAGAACATGTATAATCATTATCATACCGAATTGGTGCTAGGGGTCAAAACTTCTTCCTCTTGTGTCAAGGAGTTTATGATGTCTCTATTTATGTTAATTTTAATATTTTTTTCCTCGTTTGATTTTCATTTGCATTTTGAAATTATTCTTAACAGCTTCAGGAACCTTAAGTTGTGAATTCAACAATGGAGGTTGTTGGAAATTAGCCCAGGGTGGGAAGCTTCATTCTGCTTGTCATGTAAGCTATCTTGTTCACCTTTTTTTAGGTGATTTATGTTAGGAGGGGTGAAAGTAAGATTGATATGCCAGATATTAACTTTCATTTGTTTCTAAATTAATAATAATGCAGGATGACTATAGAAAAGGTTGCGAGTGTCCGCCAGGGTTAAGAGGTGATGGAGTCCTGTCATGTGAAGGTACTTAGTTTCCTATTTTTTGATTTTTTTTTTCCTTTTTCGGAATGGCAAATTTTAGTGTCATGTTATTGTAGGATCCAGTGAATGACTATAGTTGTTGCATGTGGACCAGATTCATGTGATTGTTAGTATTAAACATGCTATTATCTATTCTAGAAATATATTGGCTTTAATATACTTCTTTTACTGATCATGTTGCAGATATTGATGAGTGCAAAGAAAAGCTGGCTTGCCAGTGTCCACAATGCAAATGCAAAAATACATTTGGAAGTTATGAGTGCAAATGCGGTAGCGGTTTGCTCTACTCACGAGAAAATGACACATGCATTGGTGAGTTTCTTTCAGATTTTTTTTCTCTCTTTCCATATCACTTCAAAAACTAATGTTGAGAAATATACTTCCACTATAAATGCAGGTAAATATACTTCTTCTTCAGTGGTGAATATTTGGATGATTATCCTTGTCTTGGTTGTTACCCTTTCTGGAGGATATGCATTCTACAAGTACAGAATCCAGGTATGATTGTTGCAGGCTTGATGTTTTGTCCTTTTAACAATATATCAATACCAATGCCACCTTGAGAATAATTTGGTATAAACCGATCGTAGCAACCCTCAAGTCAGGTAGGAAGGACTACATGAGTGGCAAAGCTCTACCTTAAGAGTTTTATTTGCTTCATTCTCAGAGTTTGAACTTGAGATCTCAGTTTAAACTGGAAGAGAACCGTGTCATCTCATTCAAGCGCTTAGACAGAATAGTTGCAAATAAAAGTGTACTAAAGCGACGTTTTTTTAAGAGGCTTGTCATCACCGACATTACATATTTACTTGCTCATTTTATGCAATGATATCCTGAAATTGTTTGTTTATTTTGTGCAGAGATATATGGACTCTGAGATACGTTCGATTATGGCTCAATACATGCCCTTGGACAATCAACCTGAAATCTCTAATCAAGTTCATCATGATATCTAGAAGATCTTGGTGATCTTTACCTGAGTAGAATACTAGTCTGTAACTTAGAATGTTAGCCAGCATGCAATTTGTTTCTTTAGGTAATTTACCTTTTGTAAAGATCAATAATGTGGTTATGAAATTATCCTGATTTTTTCTTTCATATGGTATATAAGAATACCTATATGAAATTTGTGTCCTTTCACCTTCTGATTTGGTGCTCCAGTTGCACTATATTCTGACAAATAAAAAAGGTCATGCATACTAAGAGCACATGTTAAAAATAGTAATTATATCTTGAAAAAATGAAACGCGCAATTACCGAAAAAAAGATATGTACAATTTTTAATATAAATTTCTATCTTTTGTATACTAACAAGCGTCCTAAGAGTCTATGTTAGTATTTCTCAAAAAATGTAGAGTTTTGAAAAAATAAAGTTAAAGTTATTAGTTGTTGTGTAATTTAAAAACAACTTTCTAAGCTGCGCAGTTGTAGTTGTTGAACCACGAAGGCAATGCGAAGTTTTCGAATAGTGGTGGTGGAGGTGAAGAGTATCAAACAAAAGACTCACATTTTTCTCTATTAGTGTCATTTTCGAGGACGAAATTATTTTAAGTGGATAGAATGTAAGACTTTCATTTTTCTTTATTATTAGTAAGTGTGAAATATATTTTTATTTTATTTTATTTTTTATAATTTCTAATGTGGTTGTTATTATTATTATATTTTTATTCAATTATTATTTTTGAAAAGTATATATGTATATGACATGATGTATTTAATTTGATTGAATATTTTGCTAAGTATTTTAAGAAAAAAATGCTTATAATAATAACAATAATAATAGAAAATAAAGAAGCATGCATTGGGAAACAGACGTTAAAAACAAAATTACATTAAGTTGGAGAGTGAACATTTAGGGTCTTAATGGGCTTAGGTTGAAAACAACGTGTTCCCTAACTCTAGTGTACATTAAGTTGGGGAGTGAGGGTCTTAATGGGTTTAGGTTGAAAATAACATGTTCAACAACATGTTCCCTAACTCTAGTGACAGAGAAGAAAAAAAATGACGCCTCCCTTTTCCAATCAGAATACTCATAACAACCACTATGCGAGAAAGAAAAGAAAAGGATTAGGAGAGAAAAAGGAAGAAATTCAAGAAAACCTCTAAAGGAGTTAGCGATCCATCCCCTTAAGTAAGAACTCTTTAGTTACGATCATATTAACTTTGTCTAACCATTTGTTAGTAGAACAAAATCCCTTCTTGATCTTCTTGAAAAAAATTGATTTTATTGTAAAGTTGTTATTGTTGTTACCAGTCAAAAACTGATTTTAGTAAATGGCTTTATGATGATGGATAATTTTAAAAATGGTGTTTGATATTATTATTATTATTATTATTATTATTATTATTATTATTATTATTATTATTATTATTATTATTATTATTATTATTATTATTATTATTACTACTACTACTACTATTGTGTAGGAAAATCCTTTTTTAGTTTTAAAAGTAAAATTGTGATATGCAATTTATTTTCTTAGAATTTATCTTGATTTTTTTATGATATTGATATGGAAACCTATTTTGATTAGAGAAAATGTTTATCTATGTCAAAAATTAATTTTCATCTAGTAAAAGTCGTTATAAATACCATATTGTGTTTTAATCAATAGAAGCAGTTATTGGCTAAAATAAAAATCAATTTTTATTTGGTTAAAATTTTATGTTGTGATAGTTTGAGTGTTGAAGAAATTTTTAGAAACTTTATTGATGTTAAAAAATAACAATGTTTCTATAAATAATAAATGGGTTGAAAGTTATTGTTTTAATTATTTTTTTAGAATGTTAAAGTTGTTATTTTTATGAGACAATTGTATGGATGTTATGTTGAATTATAAAATAAAAATAATTTTATGATAGAGTTGTTAATTTGTTTTGTAATAATTAAAATTAATTTTGTGTTGAAGTGTCGTTAAATTTTATTGTTAAATTTTTGGAAGTGAACTAAGGAAGTCTTAGGGATCCTTGATGCTTATTGTTGTATTAGAATTTTGGTCCAAAAGATATTTTTGAAAAATGACATTTTTCTTTTATTTTATTGGATTTGCAATGAGACACTAAATATAGACTCCAAATCTTTTTCTATTGTTACTTGTTTGTGTACTTGCTAATTTGAGAGAATTGATATCTTTTAAAAATATAAAGAAATTGTGTGTCTTAAAAACATTTAGCCAACATCAAACCTTGAATAGGAATTAAGGATAAGATGAGTTTCGACTCTAAGTGAGTAGTAAATTAATTTGTGAAGGTGTAACGTTTTGGAGCAAAGACCGCTACGTAGGAACCTTAATAACGACACTTATAACGGTAAGGGTGTAACACCCGATTTTTAACAGCGCAGATGTATATATTTTTTTTTTCAAAATCATTTCATAAAATACTTTTGGATAAAATATTAAGTCGTAACAAACGACAAAAGTCATGAATAATGACATCATAATTACAAAGCAACTAAAATAGTTTTTGGGACGAAAATCCAAAGTATTCAAACAGAAAAATACACCAGGCTATCAGACCTATTAGACATCGCTCATACCCCTGGGGTATTCTTCATGTACAAAAGTATTGTCCCAAGAATGCTAACTCCCCCACGGTCACATCAAAAAAATGGAACATGGACCCACCAAACAAAAGTCAAACTAACAGTATAAGTTATAGGTACAGTCTTCCCAAAATAAAATAATTACAATCACTAAAGAAAGACATCACGTCCCTATACAACCAAACTAATATGATCATTCCACTAAAAACTTTAATAACCTGAGTGACCTCCACGTACTCTGTCGGTTCCTTCTGACACAATATCGGTCAGGTATATCTACGACCTTCCCGTCGTTAGGGTACTAATCTGTAGGACGGTCTCGGGTATCATCTGAGGGCAAATCCAAAATTCCACAATAATTGTAAAGGGTCACCAACCGAAATTAACAAATAACACTTAGCATTTCAATTTTAAATGCACAATAGAACCTTTCATCTTAGTATACTCCTTGAAAGGGTTTTCATATGTTAAATATGCATAATCACAGTTGGAAAATGAAGTTTTTGACAAAACTGCAATGTCATATTCGAATACAGTATATCGTAGCCAAATACAAGTGCTAAGTCAGTGGCAAAATCTGCACATTTGTATTCGACTGCCACCTGGTGTAGCCGAATACAAAGTCAAGTCAGTAGCAAAAACCACTCATGTCGTATTCGAATACAGCCTCTCGTATTCGAATACAGCCTCTCGTATTCGTATATGATGTTAAAATTTCAAATAAAAACTGAACGTTTCAAATATGTATTCGACTACACACTGCATGTAGCCGAATACAACTGTGAAATAATGCAGATTTCAAGTTTTGAAAATGGTTCGAAATCATTTAACACTTACGATACAAAGTCCATTAATAGCACTTAGCAATTACGGCACAATAACAAACAACAACCGAGTATGTATATACAAACATCATAGTAGAGCAAACATGACTCGCATGCCAAACACCTTAATGCAATGCGTATATGTCAATGCGCATGATTCCGGAATTTCCAATAAAATACCCTCCTCAAAGGGCGTAAATCCTAAATATACAGTCTCTCACAGACAACCACGAGTGCAGTCTCTCACGGACAAACACAAGTGTAGTCTCTCAAGGACAAACACGATTTACTAGAGTGTAGCCTATCACATGCCTTACACATCAGTTAAATCCTCGTAATTCGTAATTGCACTGCCTATCACAGGCCTAATACTAATTACCGAGGTACCACCTATCACAGGTCCGCACGATTTACTAGAGTGAGTCTCTCACAGACCAGCATGACTTACAACAGTGCAGTCTCTCACAGACTAGCACAATTTACAAGAGTGCAGTCGCTCACAAACCAGCACGACACAAAAATCCTCATAAGGATAAGATGAACCAATCAACTCATGGAACAATCCCGTGGCCCATCACGGTCACCACTTAACATTGTGGCCCATCACGGTCACCACTTATAATATCAATTATGAACACATAATTCACATCCAATTATGAACACATAATTCACACATTTATCACATATCAAACATTCATAATATCAATTATGAACACATAAATCACACCAACTTTTAATCTCCACAATTCACTCATTAACCACCTCAAATTTACTTCAACAATTCACACATAAACCACCTCAATTTTACTTCAACAATTCACACATAAACTACCTCAAATTTAAATTTCAACAATTCACACATAAACCACCTCAAATTAAATTCCAACAATTCACACATAAACCACCTCAAATTAAATTTCAACAATTCACACATAAACCACATCAAATTATATTTCAACAATTCACACATAAACCACCTCAAATTAAATTTCAACAATTCACACATATATCACACCAAATTCAATCTCCACAAACACACATATATGGTCCTATATGCAAACTTAAAATTTGGAAGGAGCCCTAACCTAGTAGGAGAAATGCAAGGAAGTACAATAGCATACAGTTGGAGGCTCTGAGATACTTTTGTACTGGTGTTAGACTTGTTGGGTGAGTTTTCCACAAGCGTCCAGAGTTATAACCAACTAGGATTTATTTTTGGATAGTAAAACGCCAAGAGTTTTGGCTTTAGGAGTTTCTTTTATTTTACATATTAAATTTACTTTTTGTAATTGTGAATACTCTGATTCATTATTTTTGAAATTACAATTGAAAAAGTTATTACTTGGTTTTTAAAGTAAATAAGTATTTAAGATAATCTTATTATAAAAAAAAAAACGAATCTGTCTCCTTACGTTTAGAATTTCGTTAGTTAATGTTTCAAAAAAGCGGGATGTTACAGGCCCCAAAACCAAAAAACCCCTATAATTTTGTGGGCTTAGGTGGACCTATGGGCCCACTTTTTAAAAAAATCGATATTTTTTTAAAAATAAATTTCAAAAAATTTTCCGAGAAATAAATTTTTTGATAAAAAAATATCGGTTTTTTCTGATAAAAGAAGATTTACAATTTTTTTTTCTTGAAATTTTTTTGATTCGAGAAAAAAATGATTTAAAAGTTTTTTCGAAAAAGAAATATTTTAGATTTTCTTGAGAAATTTTTCCGATATTTTTTCGAGAAAAATAAATATCGAAAAATTTTCAAAAAAAAATCTCAATAAAACCTATGAGCCCCTTCACTTAAGCCCACAAAAAATAATGAAATAATGAGTCGGATCTTTAAAAAAATTATTTCAATAAGGGATCTAATATTAAGAAAAGTGTGAGATTTTTGAAAGGGAACTTGGGACTTTAGAACTTTATTAAGAGCTTTACATACAAGTCTATATACAAGTGAGTGGTGGTGACAGTAGGTGACAAAGAGTGGTTGGGTGGTGACTCATGAATTAGGTATTGAGAGCATTGCACAGGTTGAAAGGCACTCCCTAGTTCATCAATCAACTACATAGTGAGAATGGGAAAGCTGTCTTTGATAGTGATTGTATTAAACTAGTTCATTAAGAAACTACTCTCATGGTCATAATAATGCTCGATACTCAACACAAAATCTCCACAAACACTAGTATAGTTCAATTCTTTTTCTAACTTAACTAATTATCTTAAGTCTTTTGTAATTGCAGGCAGAAATAACCGAAAAAATCTCCAACTCCCATCCTTCATGAACCTTTACGAGTTTAGAGCATCTTAGGTCAGTTTCCTTACGCATAATCTATGTGGTCACTCTCGCATACATAATAGAATGCTTCTTTTTCAAACCCTAGCTCCAAAAGTATACTTCCTAATAGAAATAATATTGTTCCGCCCAAATACTTGTGCACATAAGTATGGATTTTTAGAAACACATGGGATAAAAGTAGCTCTCTACATAATGTATTTGGCTCTCTAAAACTCTGTAAAAGCCCATCACCAGTCCAATCATCGTAATTTTACAATTTGTGACATTGGAAAAGGATACAATTTCTCAAAAGTGAACTTAAACTTGCTACACTCTACATCCTTGTTTGGTAAAAGACGAAACATCAAAATGTAGTAGTTAGTTCACAACGGTAGTTATTCATCCACCTGCCAATGCTTACTTAAGATGTGTAAAAAACACTATCAAATTGGAGCTTCCAGTAAACTCATTAATCTCATTTTTCACCAATGAATAGACGTTTTTCACTACTGGATCATACGATCCGGTAAAACACCGAGAATCATGAGGGACGGGATGAGCCATCGCAGTTCACAACTCCAGGGTCAAGTAAGCCTGTAAGTGATGAAACTTACTTTCTAATGGGGGTGAATACTAAAATGATTTTTGGTGCAAGTTGAATAAAGAGGATTAAAGAGGACAATGAGAAATTAAACAACAAAGACCCCTCCTTTTCAAAAAATAAATAAAACCAGTTGATATTATCCCACCTAAAATAGAGTTCATTTATAATATGACAAAGCAACTTTCCAACAAATCATCATAGTTGTACATCAAAGGTTTTCCAGACGATTTTTTCCATGCATGAAAACGTAGCCCCAACTCTCAGCAATTAGTCTTGACGACCCGGCCTGTGAATATCAAAGAAATAAATCATCACCAAAATTTACTATGACAGTCTTCATGCAGATTTTCAGCTTTTTTATCTGATCTTCACGTAGATATTCCATTTGACACTGAATGGCAAATAGAAAAACAATATTTGTCTGGTAAGTTTGAACTTTATTGGGACTAAAATATGATATCTATAAACTGAATAGGCTAACCTTATCATTGAACTAGTTTCCTGCTTCACCTTCCAAGTTCGAACCTTTTTGCGGTTTCCTTTCCAGTACCAGTCTATAGACATAAAATGCCGCTACTGCACCACTGCAAATGCTAAATAAAAGTTGTTATACAACAAAATACTTAATTAATGTGAAAGATCAGAGCATTGTACCAAAGAATGAGAATGAGTTAAATGACAGTCAATTTTCAACCTGCATTTCTGCAGGTTAAACAGAAACTTAATGCTAGTTTGAGTTTTCTGTTGAGTCTATTGCAAAATCCATTGTTGTTTTATAAGCTTCTGACAGAATTACAATTTTTCAACATTCTGAATTTCCAATTAGCAATTATTTGTCAGGCCAAATGAAATGTCAAGCACGACATCACCGTTTGTAACACTAATAAAATATGATTCTAATTCAATATTGTTGAAGTTTTGACTTGAACATTAAACAGCTGATTTGAATCCAATATTGTTGAAGTTTGACTTAAACATGAAACAGCAAAAAGTGGTTGACATTATTGGTAAAGGTTAGCATGGGAAAACGAAAAATGCTAGAATAATATCTAAAGTGAAGATAAAGTTGTATGTAATTAAAAAAAATGATGAAGTTTCAAGAACCTGATCAAGGCAGTGAAATAAGTTGATCCCTGAGAAAAGAAACAAGAACAAGCAATTATCAGAAGTTGGAAACATAAAGCATTCTTATGAGCATGAAAATTAGATTTGTTTTAACAAATGTTTAGTAGAAACAATAACTTACTCTGCCAATTGAGCTAATCTCCCGCAGAAACAATATACTTGCTATTGCTGCAAGCACAGGAAGTAATTTAAAATCAGCTTTGCGATACATAAACATACATAATTGAAAAAACAAAACTACCAATCAATTACAAAAAGGAGTTTATGTTGATTTAAATATCTGAGAGATGGAAACATCCTGTCATCATCTAGAATAGAAAAGTACATGTTAAGTATATCATTGGAATGTAAATAATGCATTGTTTTTTCTCTAATTATAATATATTTGATCACAATTAGTTGAGCATTTAAACTTTGTTAACAAAAGACAAATTAAAGCAGATAAGAGGCACCAATCGGACAAAAAGTAAAATTTAAACCCTAAATTATGCAACACTTTCGTAAACAAGTACAAGTTAGCATTACAATGGTTAATAGTGTGTTTGAGAACACGTTGGAACCACGTTACAAATCACGGTGGATTGGAGTTACAAGGATGTAGCTTCTTAAAACTTGCATCAGGCATCATCATTTTCAATTTTGTGGTGGCTAAACTTGGAAGCAATCGGACACCAAGAGCACTAGGGCTAATTGATGTTTTCAACCCATACTTTTAAGATTTAAATAGAAAAGGAAAAAAGATCGAATAAGTAAAAACAAATTGGAATTGGCTCAATAAATCAATTGGAACTTGCAACTATGATTTTTGCAGAAAAACATAAACCCCCTAATCGGCTTACATTTACAAATATTTTACAATAAAATCATGGTGCGATACTATTGCAAAACTGAGGACAAATATTTAATTTTCATACTCATAATGAGTAATACACCCTTTTTAAAATTTAAAAACAAAATAGATTCAGCATTTTTTTATTACATATAAAGCATATGATCTTACCTGTCTGGCCCTTCAAAGCTAGAGAAGAGGGTTGTCCTTTTTTATATGATTTCAGACTTGAAATGCTTAAAGCCAATAAGACACCACCTAAAATCACCCCAAACCTTATTGCTGCAATGCTTCCGGTTACCATAAAGGAAAGGAAGCCACCAAGAGATAGTATCAAACCTGCAAAACAATTGGAGAATCACAAATATTAAAGTGGATATTTGAGTGGGGCAAAAGGGAAACAAGATCTTTCCAGTCAGCATAATACAAGCCGTTTCTTCAATATTTATATATGTTTACTAAATCATTTAATGAGATGACATTTGTACGATACTTATATTGAGTTCAATCAGCCAAACCTATTACGGTAGTCAAAATCGATATCCTACCTAGGATTGGCAATATGGGAGAAAAACGTAAATCACGAGATACATCATAACACATATCATAACATCATGCCTGAAATACAAAATTACACGCACTCTCCCTCTCTCTTACACATAATATAAATAACAACAATAGCCTTTAAATCACCTAAAAATATTATTTAAACTTGCTTGGAAAACGCATAACAAGGTGAGATACAGCTCATAAATAACAAATTCGCAACTTTAACTCAAGTAACAAATCAACAACACTAAAATACATACATTTTTTACAACACAGAAATAAAAGCCAAAAGAAAAATAGTGTGTAAAATCATTATCAAACCTCGTCTTTTAAAAAATCAAAGCTCTTGTTGCATTTACTCGTAATCATAATATCTTACAATGTTTCGTACTTTGGGATTCGAGGGATTGTGATTAGATTCAAAAAAAGGAAGAAAATTCCCAACTTGCCCAAATATACAGCAAATACAATACAGTAATATATGGGTGTGTCAATTTTAAATTCAACAAACAGATTCATGGGTAGCACAGCGCCCAGGACCAGAACATCAAGTTGGAGCAGTAGTTCAACAACCACCAGAGGTTACAATGAGCAGTTGCACAGAAGAAGAAGGGGGAGAAGTGCACCAGCAGGCTAGGAAAAGGAAGCATAAGAGCATAACAAAATATTTGAGGAAGATGAGAGAGAGGATTCAAAATTCAGATGGATTCTCAGCTTTTTTTCAAATACAAAAAATGGCCTTTAGTCAGCACACGAAGATCAAACTATCCCATCATTTCTTCATCCAAACTTGTCAATCCCACACAACCTCACCGATTTGTATTCTAGAGCAATGTTATCGATGGCAGATGACAGAAAACCAAAAATCTGCCATAAAACGCCATGGCGCCTCCATCCTTCACATATTGGTCGTGGCGGTTGTCGAAATATCCGCCACCATAATCCACCACGGCTGATATTTGACCACACTGTTCTAGAGCAAGATCGAAATAACACATAGGGGGCAAAATCATAAGATTGTACAATCCAATGACGAATATTGCAACTTTAACTACCATGGGCCCTATTGCATCAGCCAAATATCAAGAAAGACGCCAACAACATCAGTCCTTAAAAAGACCAGTGTTGCCAAATTGCCGTCACAGCGGCACCGTAGCATTACGGCATGACAGATTTTGTGTCAGCCGCCATAAGCTACTATGCCTATTATTTCTTCCATAGGCTGCAACACCATCATTAAAAGGCAGATTTTTGGCTGGTGCCCATAATTTGTTGCCCACCATCAATAACAATGATAAGGACTGCTTCTATTAGAGGATTACTTTCATCAATAAGTCAATATCAATCCTTATCGGCATATTAAGTCATAAAAGACTAATCCTTATCAGGCATAAATCGCAATCCTCATTAGTAAGACCACTACCTCCCTACAAGTGAAGATCACCAAGTCATCTATCATCCTCAATCTATAAATTGGGATTAGCCCCAATGTGTCAACTGTCAATAGAAAATCTAACTTCAGTTTCCTTTGTTGCGTAACCATGACTACAATTTAAAACTTAGTTATATTTAAATGCATCTTAACAGTTTCTGCATTATGCTAGATAACATATCATTCATAAAAAAAATCCCATTTAAAAATTTAATTACTGCACAAGCATAATTTCTTACCATAGGGTATACCAACATAAAAGTCCCGAACTCCAGAAACATTGTTGAGACTAAGATCATCATCCGGGGAGGTAAAAGTCTCGACAATTTCCTTCACGTCAGGTGAATTCTCAGTAGCAGCAGACAAATACTCTTTTCCTTCTTCAGTGATTTCCTTCGCCACCTCACTCAAATCATGCCTTGCCTTATCCGCCTGTATCTTCAACTGTTCCGAAGTATCTTTCAAAACAACAACGGCCTTCTTAGAATACAATTCATAAGCTTCCTGAGAAACCCCTTGAAGCTTCAAAGCTTGTTCCTTGAATGTATCCAGAGCCTGCTTCCACGCTTCCTGTGATTCCTCATCAGAACCAACATCAGTCCCTTTCTCCACTTCAACTTCACCATGATCCTATACAATTCACAATCCATAATAGCAAATTCAACAACATTGAATGATTCTAACTAACTACCTATCTAACTAACCATCCATCTATCTGACTAACTAGTACCTCAATTCCTTTTTAAGTGCCATTTAAGGCTCTATTTTACGCAAATCAAGGAAATCAATAGATTTTGTTGATTTTGATAAAATTAATTGTCTTTTTTCTATGACACCCTTATTGTTTATCACTCTTATTATAACTATCTTTTTTTTACAATAAATATTTAATGATATTGTTGACAAAACAAATATTGAACTTTGAAAACGAAAAATAAATAGCAACAAAAACTCTTTGAAAATACGAAACCTTATGAAGTAAGATACTAATACAGACACCGGACACTAACAGCTAACAGGTCCATATCAGTGATAATTTGAGGAGACCAAACACGACATTGAATGCAATCAATGTTGTGTCGGACAAGTGACATACCTTTGATCAAAAGTATCAGTATCTAACTAAGTGTATGTTTGGTTCCACATTTGGAGGACTCAAAATTGATTCTAGAGGTGCAGGATTGATTTTGACAAGTTTGGATATTCTGGAGTAGAATTGATTCTAACTGGAAGCTAGAATTTGTAATTTTTGCCTCTAGAATTTGACTTTCAGCCTTGGTCCAAATATAAATCAATTTCCTTCAATTCACTTTTAGCCAAAATCAATTTCACAGAATCAATTCATTCTAAACCAATTTTTGTCACCACATAAACAAACACACACACCTAACTAAATATTGATGAAAATTGAAATTTGGAACATGCATTGATTGAGCAATGAATTAATAGAGGGAACCACCCCCATTTCAGAAAATGAAAAAAGTTAATTACTTGAGGACTTACAGAGTCATGTTGCGGCGCAACGAAAGCAACGGTTAACGGTTTTCGTAGATTAGGGGTAAGAAAGAAGGAGTTATTGGAAAGGGAATTAGGGGACAGTTTGAAAGTGCGGTTTTTGAGTAAAGGATGAAACTTTGGAGAATGGGGGAGTTTGTTGAATGGGGGAGAGATGAGTTTAGGGTTTAACACAGAAACTGAATCCATTGCGAAACTCATGGAGGCCATTTGGTTGAGAAAGATAGAGAGATTGAAAAAAAGAAAGGGCGAAGGTAACGATAAATTTTGTGAGGGTGGAAGCGTTCAAAGAAGGAGTAGGAATCAATGTAAATAGCAAAACAAAAGGAATTGGAAATAAATCAAAGTAAGAGGGTTTATGATTTATGTGAAATATTGATATGAAAGAAAGAGAGTATTTAGGTTGTTCGGAAAATGCAGAGGAAGTTTGGAATAATCGGTATCGGTGGATTTGTCACGTGTTGGTTTTTGATGTGAATATTATTTTATTGTATTTTTTCAAATCAAAAATACTATTTTATTGCTTTTTTATTTTATAAATTATTTAGTTGATTTAGTAATTAGTTGTTTTTTTTTTTTTACAAGAAAGAGTCAAACTCATTATCTTTTTATCACTTTAATTCGGTTAAATCACTGAATCATTTTATGATTCCTAATAACTTTAAATAAATGAGTTATTAATTAAGCATCAATTGTATATATTTAATAGGAATTTGGCTCACATTATATAAGAATGTGGACTAAGTTTTGTTGCTCTTGAATATTTTAAAACACAATGAATAAAGTGCAATGTAATAGAAAGGAGCGGCATAGAATAATAGTTCTAAGTTCCGTTACTCTTGAATATTTTAAAATAGAATAAAACAAAGTTTGTATTCTATTGTTTAGAAAATAGACGAAATAGATTGTGGTAAAAAGATAATTATCTAATTAAGATGTTATATTCCATTGTATACCTCTTAAATTAGGGGAAGGAAAAACATAAGGATGTGGTGGTATGAGATGAATTGAATTGCATCATTTTTCATGTCAGACCATCCAATTTTTAAAAATCCAAACAATAGAATGTGACTCTTTGCTATTCCACTCCACTTTATTTAATCACATTTCATCAACCCAAACAAAGCCTAAGTGAGGACTTTATTGCGAATAGGTTGTTTGTGATTCGGACAATTGTTTTATGTTAGATATATATCACATAATCTTGGATCTTGTAAGGCAATTTTTAAGGGGGTGGAGCTATGTTTGGTTGGTGGATTTAGAATGACTAGCATTGAGTTAGATTCTTAAACGATAGTGAAATTTATCTAGGAAGGGTATAATGCCATACATTCTTGTTTGGACCAATATAGTTTGTGACATATTCGTTGTGAAGTCAACCAAATTGTAAGTGTTATTGCTAAATTTGATTTAGATATTGTTTATAGTAGTAGAGTTGCTTAATTTTGTCTATATTTTTGTTGGGGGCGTTGTAGCATTCCCTATAAGTTTTTAATCTTTTCCTTTCTTTGGTCTTTTGTTTTGGATGTACACCTTTATTAAATGACTTTTTTATTTTATTAAATGTTTTCATTTAACCATGGTATAAGAAAATATATAGTTGGTGATTAAGATGGGGTCTATGGCAATGGGAGTGATTTTGTGTATGGAGAGATGATAGAAAGACTAAATAAAATGGTTCCCTAATAGCAGTTGCAGTTAGAGGTTCTGAGTTTGGAATGAATATGAAAATTGTGTGAGGTAAGGGTAAAGGCAAGATAGAGAGGCTTAGAAAAGAGAAAAAACATCAAATATAGTTAATGCATGATGATTTCTTTAAGCTTGTTTGATTTAATGAATTTGAAATGTGGTCCATATTGGACTAGTTTTAGCAATGGTCTACAAAATTATATGCCCTAAAATTAAACGAATCTTATTTTTTATATTTGAATTTACGTTTTACTAAATATTATAGCTTTTTCATCTTAGTTGACCGTGATTTTATAAAACTAATAATTATGACATTAATGTTATTGTATGCAAATACTTTAAAGTGAGATTTTCCAAACTTATATAAAGTATTTATGCAACTAAAGCAGAGCTAAGCTTATTATCACAATAATCAAAGACTATTTCGGTAATTGGAAAATGATTATTGGAATCTTAATTAAGTGTTCAATTTTATCCATAAAGATGATTTTGTTGAAATTTTAGATTTGAAAAAGAAGAAAAATAAGAGAAAATCCTAATTAATTTTAATTTAGGGTTTTTGTTTTTATTTTTAACAAAAAATTATTAAAAAATATATTTTCAACTAAAAGCATATTTGAGTTTGCTACATTAGCAACATCAACATCATATTTTTATAATATTAATTTAATTGTAATTTGAATATCCAAAAATCGATTCAAATAAACCGTTTGTAATTGGATTGAATTGGATCAGATTTTTTAAACATGTCATCCAAACCGCACCAAACCACATGTGATTTTATATTTAGATCAAATGACTTTTTTCCTCAAAATCGATCCAAATCATACCACAAACATCTTTAACTTTACGTCTCCTCGTCAAGTAGTTCAGAGTAGTTTTAATACCACATGACATTGAAGTGTTGCAAGCATTATATTGCATTGATATCATTCATACATGATATATGAAGTGACTTGTGACATATATGAATATGTGCTATATATTCACCCTACGGTTGTTTGTGTGTGGCGCAACAATGACTTATACATTCCTCAAGACACATCTGATCGTTAAAAGTTGATGATGTTTTGGATGTTTTCCTTTGTTTTATTTTGTTGTAATAATTATGATCTTGTGTACGTTCAGACTTATGGTACTCAACTTTGATAGGTGACATCGAGGTGTGTTTATTTTTATTATGGAATAGTTCATTTAATGGTTTATTTGAATGAATTTAACAAACATTATGAACTTAGTTATGATCTTTATTCCGAATTAAAATGCCAAAATATTTATGTTGTGATATCTTATATCCTATAATTGGTTTTAATCTAAACCAAAATTTATTTAACATTTTCTTAATTATGAAAAACTAAAATAAAACTATTTTGGAGTCTATAGTGTCACAGTGATAATCATCAAATGCCTTTAGAGTCACCACATTGAAAACCCATCAAAAATAAGTTATCTTCCTTTCAATCTTTTCCTCCCACAGAGGAAGGAAGAATAAATGCACTCACGACATAGATAAGAATGAAATTGATGACAAATTTGATAACTACTTATGTCCCTATTTTAAAAGTGTCATTCCACTCCAAGAGTTTAATTTTTGCCAAACTCCATCTCTAATGTACTTAAAGGGCTCTTTTTTGTTTCTACCAATCATAAATGGTAAGCATAAATGCTTTCTATATGGAAGGAATTTGTTCACACTGCTCTTGACTTGTACTCCTGCTGAAAAGATCTCAGATTTGTATAAATTAATATTATGGACGTAACAAAAATATTATGCATGGTCCAAGCTTCACAACCTAAAAATAAAAGACAATCGTCGGCAAAAAAAAGCTAGTAATAGATGGAGTTTCTCTACATATCTTGGTGTCATGAAGCTCAGCCCTATGCTCATTTTGATGATGAGAGCAAAGAGTCCTTACACACAAAATGAAGAGATAAAGAGAGAACATCTCCCCTTGGAGTAGACATCAAGAATGGCATATAGGACCAATTGAATTAGAATTTATCATAACATAATAATTAATTTTAGAGGGTCATAAGGTACTTTGGAGGAGGATCATATGAATTAAAGTAATAAGAAGATCATGAGTTCAACTCTCTCTCTAACAAAAATTAACAATTAACTACCAACATTAGTTATTTTAAAAATATATAGTCTCACAACGTTACTCATTTTAACCATGTTGACTTTTAAATATCCCCGATCAACCTCATCAGGAGCATTGCTTAAATCATTTTTCATAGCAACATCATCATTCCTTCCATATCTCTTGTACTATATGTAGTGGATATGTTCGAATGCAACAAACGCATTGTCGGTAATTAATTTACCCAGATCGTGCTGCAAAATGTTTTTTAATATGCATAAAATAAATAATTGTGACGATTTTCGTGAGACAAAGAAAAAAATTATGTTATCTTTGATCTACTTCTAGTTACAAATTAAGTTGAATCCTCCAGCACATCAAAATTAGACAATAATCTTCAAAATATGAGAGATTAAAATATGAGAGAATTATGTTCATAATTTCACGGTTAAACTTCATTGTGTCCCACTTATATTTTTTAAGTCGTAGAATTCAATGAGTTTTAATAGGCAGATGATCATGACATTTATTTTATGACAATTTTTGTTTTGTTAAAGTGACATTTATTGTAAGACGGATGAAGTACTTTACATTAATAATAGTAAAAATTTACTAATAATTAAGATAAATAATTTGATGAAATAATTTATTTTTTATTTTAATTATTATATTTTTTCATATGTGTGCAAAAAATTTAAACACTCTCGTTGCGAGAAAAATGAGAACGTCAAGCAAATACCAAATTCCCTTGCTTGAGCTTCAAACATATTTTCTGTTCAAAAAAAAAAATAAAAGCTTCAAACAAATTTGGTACTTTTTTTTCTTTCTTTTTGTCGGAAGGATTCGCATCTAATAAGAAACTATGCTTATATTTATTCCGTTCTAAAGTATAAAAAAGATGAATTAAAGAAAATTGTTGTATTTAATTTAAATTTTAAATTAAATATATTTAATTTATTTGACTCATTTTAATATATGTTTTGGAAGAGAATAGTGAAGTAGACAATAGAATAAGTTAAAAGATACAAGAAAGGAATTATTCGATTAATAAGTAACAGACTTGTTCATTAAATGTTATATCCTTTGGTTGATTAGTAAAGCAAAGAACCAACATGGCCAAATCATAAAGCTAACCCAAGCTTATAACATGATTATCATTTATCAAACACGAAGGAAGCATAAAAAGTAAAAACCCACCAATTGGGCTAAATGGATGCGTGTGTACATGTTTTTTTTTTCTTTTTAAGTTTAACGGGGAAATTCATATATGTTGATGCTCTTATGTATTATCAATTTCTTTTTAAAGTGTAAGATGTAAAATATTGAAACAATTTTTGTTGCTAATTGATTTAGCTGTTCTTTTCAAGTAGATAAATATTGAAAGGAAAAAGAAGACCGATGAAATTGATAAGCAAATGGAAGTAATATTAAGCAGTGATAAATTTAGAAACTTCCTTTGATAGGACAATAAAATAGTATATATATTTAGATTAAAAAAATATTATTAATTCTTACAAAATATTTAATTTTAATGACTAAACAAATTTATAATACATAAGAGTATTTACAAATTATAATTATCTTTTAGAAGATTTTATATTCTAAAAATGTTCAATAATTTTTTTATTGTCAACATTAATAAATGTTACTTTCTATATATTCTATATATGTAACTAACAAATTATTCAATCACTCATCTACTATACAATTGCGCATTCCATTCATCACAAAATTCGTGACTGATAAATATATTTCAATAGTTGTAGTTGCCACGAGTAAAAACAAATATAACTTTAAAAGTAAATATATCATTAGATAGACTATATTTTTATAGAAGTTTAAAATAAAAGAAAATATATTATTACTATAATGAATTTTTGTAATCTCTTGGGGGCAAGAGATCTCATTAGCTACACCATAGATCTGCCTTTGATCTTAAGGATAAAGTTCAAATTTAATATGATATAATTGTAAAATAATCATTAGTGTCACTATAATTAATTAGAATTTACTCTTCTCTAATTTAAAAAATATTATTATTAGCAAACTATACCGTCAATGTTGGACCGAAAATATTATACATTCATATCAAGGTTTGTGATGAACAAAAACACTATTTGATAAAAATAAAAATAGCACATGAGTTATGAGTTTATAGTAGATAAGCTAGATAAACAAACAAAATGAATTTGTAAGTGTTGGGTAACATAATTAGTTAAAATAGGTATAAAATGATTAAAAATATATTTTAATTAATATTTATATTTTTGCTTTTTAAAAGGGAAAAATAGAGAATAAATTATGGCTATTTTGATCGATGTGAAAATACTTTTCAAGAGGGTGAATACACTTCATAATGATGCAGACAAATTGGATTAGAAGGAATCTCTCTCTTATTTCTATTTTAGAAAATTTAAATTAAGTTTGTGAGAACAATGTTTTTAAATTTATTTTTTAGTATTCCAAAATTTTTTGGTGTTAAAATTCTTTTTTATGATAAATGAATGAATAAATAATTAATTAAATAAATAAAATAAATAATTTAAGTATGATGTGAGAGTAGAGTCATAAACGTGAGGATAAGAGCAAAAATTTTCCAATATAAATTGGGAAATAAATTTGTACCAAAAAAACAAAGGGAAATAAATAACAAGTAGAGCAGTATATGTTGTTTGGGCTGTTAATAAAGCCTATTAAATGTGACCACCCTATAAGTAGTACGAGCTAGCAAAATAAAAGTTGTCACGGGCCTATAACCATATGTTAATTTAGGCTATGTGAAAATGAAAAATATTGAGAAAATTTTACTTGCACCTCATTTATACTTCTACCCTACTATATTTTATATAAGTTATATATTTTATGTTTTTCTTTTTATTTATTTTTTTATCAAAAAATAAATTTTTTTATTCCATTAAATTTAAGATAGATTTACAAAAATTTTAAAAATGTTTTTCGGAACACAAATATGTTTTAGAAAATTTAAATTTTGCATATTGTAAATTTTTTTTCAAGTTTTTCGGAATATATTTTTATAATACAATTTCAGAAAACTTAAAAAAAATTCTAGAATATAATTGTATATTTGAAAATTTAAAATTTGCGTTTTGAAAAACTTTTTTCAAGTTTTTCGAAATACAAATATGTTTCGGAAAACTTAAAAACAGTTTCTCAGAACATAAATATTTCTAGAAAACTCAAATTTTGTGTTCCAAAAAACATTTTTGAAGTTTTCCGAACACATGAATATTTCAAAAAGAATTTCTTCAAGTTTTTCGAAACACAAACCTATGTAAAAAAAACATAAACTCTTGTTTTTTTATGTAAAAAAAACTAAATTTAATTTTTTTATTAAAATGTAAAGGTAAGAGTATAATTAAACAGGTATAAGATAAAATTAAATGCTATTCTATGACGCAAGTTTTTTGTGAAAAAAAAAACTGCAAGTTTTCTCCAAAATTTTATTTTGTATCATTAATATCATATCTCTACCCTACATTTTAATGAAAATCCCAATTTAACATGTTAGTTTAGAAAAAACTAAAACAATATAGTTACTGGAAATGCTGAAAGAGGGAGATTGTCCGAAGAAAATCTGAAATTTTTGTACAATCAGTGAAACTTAATTTAAAGTTTTCGAAAACAAAAATTGTTATAGAATTAGAAAGATTTCGTTTAAAGTAAATAATTT
>JBBPBP010000003.1:4795609-4823009 GCA_037974735.1 Cicer chorassanicum
TTATTATTCATAATATACCTTCATTTTATTCAAAAATATTTAATAAATTTAATATATATTTTCAGAAAGTCCTTACATGCACACAAAAAAGTAAGATTTGAATCCACGCTTTCGCATGAATCAAACCTTCATCAAGAAGACAACTATTTATTGGTGTATTACTTATTTTTTATTTATATTTGAATATTCTTTTAGTATACCAGTATATTTTAATTCCACATGTCATTATAAATATCTCGATCATGTTTAATATCATCATTACATAAAATTAAATTATAATATAATAAAATAATACTTACTGTCCCTTCTGTACTACTAGAAAAAACATAAGAATAAGAATACCTCAAACTTGAAATTAAAAAAATATGTCCTAGAAACACATGGCACATAAACACAAACACACTCTTTCTCTGTCTTTGACGTTAGAAGCTTTAAATGCTTCACTTTACTCTCTCTCTGACACTAACAAGAACCCATAGAACAAGAATTAAAGACTCTCTTCTCTTCAAACAGAATCATAATAAAAACAGACACAATTATTTTATGCTTTTCTCTCTCTCACACACTTTTTCACTCTTCACTCTTTAAAATCCAACCCACCACTATTAATGGCTTCTCAACTTCCAAGACTTCTTCCACCCACCACTCTTCTTTCTTTTTAAACCTCTTCTTTCACAAAAAAAAAAATCATTTTTTTTTCTTCAAGTTTAAAACAAAAAGTAATTTTTTATTTATTTACTACTGTTCCATCCTTTGATTCTTAGTATTAGTTTATAAATAAAATTCTATTTTGTTCAATCTTTGAGTGTGAGTGTTATTTCTTTTTGAGTAGAGGGTATTTTGAAATTCTAAAAAAAGAAAAGCAAAAAAAAAAAAGTGATTTTCCTTAAGTCACTTTACTTTGTTTTTTTCCTTTTCATTCTCTCACATGGTTTTTGTCTAACCCCTTTTCTTTTCTTCTCTTGTTACTCCTTTTGTTTCTTTCTATTACTATTCTCTTTTTGTTTATATATATATCCATTGAAATTTGCATACTTGCAAATTCAGCTACTGTGTCTTGTTCTGTGAAGAAACTTCCCCTCCATGATGATGTTATTGCTAAAGGATAGAGCTTTGTTGAAATTCATGAAGAAAAACTATTCCTTTTGAAGTTTCAACTTTGAAAACTTCCATTGGTTTTATAAATATACGATGGAATTCAGAAGCATGTGTTTGTTGTTTTTGATTCTTTTGATTTCAATTATGCAACCAGTGTTCTGTGTTGATGATCCTGTTTTCAATGATGATATATTGGGGTTAATTGTGTTTAAAGCTGGTTTAAAAGACCCTAATCACAAACTCTCTTCATGGAATGAAGATGATAATACTCCTTGTAATTGGGAAGGTGTGAAATGTGACCCTTCAAACAATAAAGTCACTTCACTTGTTCTTGATGGTTTCTCTCTTTCAGGACATGTTGATAGAGGCTTATTAAGATTGCAGTTTCTTCAATTTCTTTCACTTAAAGGTAACAACTTCACTGGTTTCATAAACCCTGATCTTCCTAAACTTGGAACTTTGCAAGTTGTTGATTTAAGTGATAATAATCTTCAAGGGACTATACCAGAAGGGTTTTTTCAACAATGTGGATCTTTGAGAACCGTTTCTTTTGCTAAGAACAATCTCACAGGTAAGATTCCTGATTCTATTAGCTCATGTGAAACTTTGACAAATGTTAACTTTTCTTCTAATCAAATTTATGGAAAGTTTCCATCTGGTGTGTGGTTTTTGAGGGGGTTACAATCACTTGATCTTTCAAATAACTTGCTTGAAGGAGAAATTCCAGAAGGGATTCAAAATCTGTATGATATGAGAGAGTTGAGTTTAAAGAAGAATAGGTTTAGTGGTAGGATTCCTGAGGATATTGGTGGCTGCATAGTCTTGAAATCACTTGATTTGAGTGGAAATTTTCTATCTGGTGGAATTCCTAATTCAATGCAAAGACTCAGTTCATGTAATTCACTTAGTTTGCAAGGAAATTCATTCACAGGTAACATTCCTGATTGGATTGGTGAGTTGAAAGATCTAGAAAAATTGGATCTTTCATCAAATAGATTTTCTGGTTGGATTCCAAAGTCATTAGGAAATCTAGATATGTTGCAAAGATTGAATTTTTCTAGGAATCAGTTAATAGGAAACTTGCCTGATTCAATGATAAATTGTTCTAAGCTTTTGGCTATTGATATTAGTCACAATAAGTTGGTTGGTCATCTTCCTTCATGGACTTTTAGGATTGGTTTGCAAAGTTTATCTCTTTCTGGTAATAATTATCATGGTCTTGAGGTTTTGGATTTGTCATCCAATGCATTTTCCGGCGAACTTCCATCTGGTATTGGAGGACTTAGTAGCTTGCAACTCTTGAATATATCCAACAACAATTTATCTGGTTCTGTTCCTGTTGGTATTGGTCAACTCAAATCTTTGTACATTGTTGATTTGAGTGGTAACAAGCTTAATGGAAGCATTCCTTTTGAAATAGAAGGTGCTATTTCACTTAGTGAGTTAAGGCTACAGAAGAATTTCCTTGGTGGGAGAATTCCGGCTCAAATCGCGAAGTGTTCGTCTTTAACATCTTTGTAAGTTCTCTAATTTCATTTCATAATTGCCCTTATTTCATGCTTTGTTCCTTACAACTTAGGCCCTGTTTGGATAAACAACTTCATTAAGCGCTTATAGCATAAGTGCTAATGTATAAAATATTTCTATAACAATCGATAAAATAAAGTCAAAATATTTTTATATAAGCTATAAGCATAAGCTATTTCCATAAACTCTCCCAAATAGTCTCACAAGTACTTATGTTAGTAGATAAGTTCAAATAAGTCATTCCAAACATGTCCTTAATCTGACTGATATGTGTTTACAAATTAAAAAGCTCTCTTAATTTGCTTCTGTTATATATAATTGTCAAAATTAACATTTCTAGTTAGAGTCTACACCTTTTCTAACCATATTTTTTGTTTGTTTGTTCATTTCATTTGAATTGTACAGGGTTCTTTCTCACAACAAGCTTACTGGTTCAATCCCTGCATCCATTGCAAACCTAACCAATCTTCAGCATGTAGATTTGTCATGGAATGAACTCTCTGGAAGTTTACCTAAAGAGCTAACAAATCTTTCCAATCTTTCATCATTTAATGTATCCTACAACCATCTTCAAGGTGAGTTACCGGTGGGCGGTTTCTTCAACACCATCTCCTCCTCATCGGTTACCGGTAACTCATTGTTGTGTGGTTCTGTTGTCAACCACTCCTGCCCGTCCGTTCATCCCAAACCTATTGTCTTAAATCCCAATTCTTCTGGTTCCAACTCCAGCGTTTCCTCGCAATATCATCGACACAAGATCATACTTAGTATATCTGCTCTTATTGCTATTGGTGCAGCTGCTTCTATTGCCGTTGGTGTCGTGGCTATCACTGTCCTGAATATGCGTGTGCGTTCTGCAATGGAACAACGTTCGGCCACTCCATTTGCATTCTCTGGTGGTGAGGACTATGGAAACTCGCCTGCGAATGATCCAAACTATGGCAAGCTTGTCATGTTTTCTGGGGATGCAGACTTTGCTGATGGAGCTCACAATCTTCTTAATAAAGAAAGTGAAATAGGCCGCGGTGGATTCGGAGTTGTTTATCGCACTTTTCTTCGAGACGGTCATGCTGTAGCAATCAAGAAGCTTACAGTCTCAAGTTTGATCAAGTCTCAAGAAGAATTTGAAAAGGAAGTAAAAAAGTTTGGGAAGATTAGGCACCAGAATCTTGTAGCACTTGAAGGTTATTATTGGACTTCATCGTTGCAGCTGCTCATTTACGAGTTCTTATCAAGAGGTAGTTTGCATAAGCTTCTGCACGGCGATAACAACAGAAACGTCTTATCTTGGCGACAAAGGTTCAAGATTATCCTTGGCATGGCAAAAGGGTTGTCACATTTGCACCAAATGAACATCATCCACTACAATCTCAAATCAACCAACGTTCTCATCGACACTTCCGATGAACCGAAGATAGGAGATTTCGGCTTAGTGAAATTGTTGCCAATGCTAGACCATTGTGTATTGAGCAGCAAAATTCAAAGTGCATTAGGATACATGGCTCCTGAGTTCGCTTGCCGCACAGTTAAGATAACTGAGAAATGCGATGTGTATGGTTTCGGCATCCTTATTTTGGAGATAGTGACAGGAAAAAGACCTGTTGAATACATGGAAGATGATGTTGTTGTTCTTTGTGACATGGTGAGGGGTGCATTGGAAGAAGGAAAAGTTGAAGAATGTGTTGATGAAAGGCTTTTAGGTAATTTTGCAGCTGAAGAAGCAATTCCTGTGATAAAATTGGGATTAATTTGTGCATCACAAGTTCCATCAAATAGGCCAGATATGGATGAAGTAATCAATATATTAGAGTTAATTCAGTGCCCTTCAGAAGGACAAGAGGAGTTATTAGAATGAGTTTTGTTACAATGTTTGAAAGAAAAACAACACATGAAAAAGTACCTGGTGAAGTAGAATCCAGTTTTAGAAAAGTTATTATACATGCAAAAGTTATTGTTCCTTTTTACTTTGTTGAAATTTTCTATTGTATTTTTTTTCTTTGCTTTTGTTTTTGTTTATCTCATGTTGCATTACTGGATTATACTTCACCAGTTAGAAGGCTGATACAATGATATGATATCTTAACTATACTTGGCATTTTCTGAAATTTGGAGTGAATTTTTCTTAATTTAGTCCTCGACTCAGTCTAAAATTCAAATTAATCTTGAAATCATCAAAATATCAGTTTAGTCCCTGATATTATAACAATCAATGATTATTTTAACGGTAAGTTGTCTCTTTCATAACTATTTTAATAATTCGATGACTAATTTAGATTTTTGATTGAATAAATGATTAAAATAACAACAATTTACACTTTCAAATACTGAAACTATGTTTAAGTTGAATTATTGAATTGTTGGAGTTAAATGGTTACTTTTCTTAATGAAACAAGGGGTTTGTTACAATGATTATTCCCCACTACACGACATTGAACATTTCTTTTGACTAGACTTGGATTATTCATAACAATATATTTTTTAAAAATAGGAACAATATAAGATTTCAATATACAATTAACAAAACCATTTATAATCTGCCATCCAAATATGGTGAACAGCTTGCTTTTACACTTTCCATTTCATATATGGAACCAAACTTGAGATTTAGGATAATAAACTAAGAAAAAAAAAAGAAAGAAGGGAACACAGCTAAGCCGTACGGTACAGAATACAAATTGATAAAAATAATAAGATATGATACACAACCAAGAATAATGCTGCAAAGAATAAAGTAAAGGAAAAAGTACTCATTTGCTTTTTTGTCAATTTTAAACTCAAGGAGCAAATACTAACTAATACTTCCTCTAGTCTCAAATGCACGAAAAAAGTATCATATTATCCTATCTCATAGATAATGCTATTACTTTCAAAATATTTAATTTAATAATTTCATTTCTAAAACACTCTTAAATTTATATGTTTTATTTTTGAATACTTTTTTATTCTCATTCAACAAATCCCTATATAATGATACGTTTGAGAATATACCGTATTTTCTATGAGGTGATTCATGATATTTGGCTAAATTTCACTAAATATTTTTATTATACTATCTTCATTTTTGTATATAATATCTCGTTGATAAAATTATGAGAATTAATAAAATTGGTTGTAGTATTAAATTTATTAGTAATTTTAATAATTTTATTAGTTTATTCTTAAAAAGAGAAAATTAATTTATATTCTTACTATAATATTTATGATGTATTATAAAAAAAATATAACATAATTAAGAGTAATTTAATAAAGAAATGATTAATTCACTTCAAAAATTGAAATAAACTTTATAAAAAGAAACAAGTAAAAATCTTAAAAAACACTTGTTATGTATACTCCTCATCAATTTGTGCTAGCAATGAATAAATTTATTAACGCTTGGATGTGAAGTAAATATATTGCTATTGCTTAAATATAATAAGTGTAGGAGTGCCCCTCACAAATAGGCTTCTTGGACATCATCAAAGCGCATAACAAGATGTCCTTAAAAGCACCACCAACTAACAACCTTTTTCAAATGGCAACATTAATTTGATGTACTAGTGCATGGCAATCATGCCATGTTCCACTTCCAACAATGTAAACTGTTCTCTCATTCCAAATTGAAAAGAAAATAATAATAATAATAATAATAATAATAATTTCACACACTTTAATCATCATGAATAATGCTTGATGTAGTTTATTGATTTACTTTCACGCAACCATATCATATACTAAGATTATAATGTCTACGTGCCTAGCTAAACATTGTTATCACCATTGTAAAAGATGGGTACCAATGACCAACATTTAACTTAACCTACTTATAGGTCAAGAATTTATTGATTTTTTACTTTAAGCAAAATATTGTTAACTAATTTAGTTGATGGGACTTTTTGTTGAGTGCAAGAGTATATATATCAACAAATTACAAAAAAAAAAGTATGCAAATGAACAAAAGATCAAATTTGTCAAACACAATGGATAAAAGTGGATGCTTTAATGTGTCTAAATTACTTAGAATGCAGTTTAATAATGTGTTTTATTAATATGTTCTTAGAAAGAAATAGCATTAAGTGGTAGGAGAAACAAATTATTAGCATTTTTTTTCTTAATATCTAGTTTCTAGTGTAAAATAGATCTGACTAATACAAAATTCGACTAAAAAATAAATAAAATCTGACTAAAATTATTTTTACAAAATATCAAATTCGAATATAAATTGTTCAAATAATTCAACTAAGCTAACTCATAGGAATAAACAATTATGCTCAACTACTTAGTGAAATGATTAACATGAAGTGTGACACAAAAGTTTGCCATAGTAGCTAGGTCATGAATTCAAATGGGTCAACTAAAATAATGTTTGATCGCACATTCCCATCAAAGCACTCCTATCTTTTGGTATACTTTTGAGGAGACACAATGACACTCGACCTGTTGCCTTAATGAGCACATACAGGGCAAGACGATGGAAAAGTGGGACCTTGTGCATCAAAGTTTAAACAAATCCATTCTGGCCTTGTTTGATTTACTAGAAGATTATTAATTAATGTATGGAACCATAATAATTATTGGGTGTCTTCTACTATTGCTTTGGCATGCGTAGGTCAGAGGAAAAAGAGCCATTGAATGACATACATCATACATGCATATGGTTTTAAATGATTTATGGTGTGACGTCCATTGTATATTTAAAATATAGAAATCGAACCAGACGGTTCAACCAGTTGAACGGTTCAAGTGCGATTCAAACAATTCAAAACAGTTGAACCATGGCTGACAGATTTCTATGTTTCAATATCTAGTCATATTCTGACTTCACCAAATCAACTTTAAAATACAACTGCGTTTTTAGCCGGAGACTCCTATGTAACTAATGAAAATTTATATTCCTTTCTATAAATTCATTACTTCGTACTATAAGCAAAATTTAACTTTTACTGCATAATGTGATTTTTTTATTAAACTTTAGCTCCACCTTATCTAAGATTCTGAATGAACTTTTGCTACATTTCCTACAAAAATATATTATCATTTGATACTAACATAACGTTTTATGGCGTCACAAAAATAAAAGCAAACAACTTTTGTGTTACAGGAATAGTATCTAAATGGATTTGATAAAGCCAAAAAAACAAAAAACTTTACCTTCTATATTTCATTTACACAGTTTCCTTTGTCTCTCTTTTGAGCCAGGGCATTCACTATTACACGTTCAAGATTGACAATTCAATCTGTCAAAACTATCACACTTTTCTCATCTTTAATGCTGTTTCTTTGCTGTAGGGCACGCATTAAGTTAAGCCCTAGCACAGCCACATTTGTCACATCCCTCCCCAACTATGTTTGCTTTTTCCATCATTTCATCCACTACCTTTTTGAAGTTAATATTTCTTTCCCTTATTTCTTTTTCCCTTTGATAATTAATCATCCCAATTATCTTCCCATCCATCTTTGTTTAAAGATCTAGAAGTAAGGCCATTTGCCGAGATGCTTCCCGCATGACGCACGGTTGGCGATTTCACTGATACATTGTCGTCCCAATCGTCGTCCCATACTTGGTCCCAACCTTCAGCTGATTCCACATTGGTAGCCAAAGCCGACTCGGGCAATGCCATTTCGAGCTCTTGATATGGGACCTCGTCGTTCCGTTTCTTCCTGAACATGCAGCATGCCCACGTCCCTCCAAAGACTAGTACTGTCAATATGAGGAAATAGGCACCATTTACTGGCGTTAAAATCTTGTCAAAGGAAGGAAGGCGTAGAAAAAACCTCTCTTCAGGTTTTTGAGTAACCGTGTGAAGCACACAATCCCCTTTTCCAGCATTCAAAGTCAGTTGCTCACTTTCGCTTCTAATCCGTTTGATAGTGACCTGAAAAACAACAGGGTCAAAACAGAAGTCACACAAAATGTAGTGTGTCAAAATAAAAATCCTATAATGTTTCCGATGAAAAAACAGGAGAAAACATGAAAACCGAAAGGGTGGATTCTAGGGTGAATCGTTTATACACATGATTCAACCCTATGAAACATAACTTTAAACCCCTACAAATTTTAATTAGGATGGTTGTAGCAATGATGTCTTTGGGCACAACGCAAGTCCCTTACCAGGCATTGTCATTGCAGAGCTTCTGCCACTCACAAAGTGTGAACAACTATTGCACTGTCATCAGTCATGTTTACGATATTGCCATGTCAGCAGCATGGCTACTAATGGTGCCGGTGTTGGGAAATACAATTTCTTCTTGAGCGTGTCATAGAGCCTCGTGGGATGGAGTAGAGATGCAGCTTGAAGCTGACAACAAAGGGGACTAGCGTGGCTGCCTTTGTGCTAGAAGCAATGCGCGGAAAGACTTCAGGTGGAATGCAAGTGCAGGTCGAAGGTTTGGGGCTTGGGTCTTTACTTGGAGCTGTGTTCGAACCTTTACGAGTTTGAAAATGTAGGTCAAACACTCAACAATGATGGAACTCATGCCTCCTTCAACGAAACCTTTGATACCCATTTCAAGTTATGCAGAAAAGTTTATACTTTTAAAAGAATCAATGGAATTGAGGAGGTCGGGTGGAGTTGATTTTGTTAGAAAATTTTAAGGGATAATTTTGAAGGAGATGGGTATGCATTAGATGGAACGGATGGGATCAAACTATAGGGATGGCGGACAAGACCCGCGGTGATTTTCAATGTGGCTGCACATTGCATGACTTGGATTTGTCTCACTGCTACGCCAGTAGCAGTGCATTCATCACTGATGTAAATATACTTTTGATATTGTGGGATTATTTGTAGAGTTTTTATTTAGCCCGTTGATTAGGCCCATTAGGTTTAACAAATTCTTTTTAAACAATTTTATGATTATACTCTAATATATTTTTTTGGAAATAATATTCAGAAAACTATTTCCCCATTCTACGTGGCATCACGAGCTCCCGATTTTGGGGTCTCGCTTCCGCATAAACCCTAGCCGCCATAGTGTGACTTCTCTTTTTTTCGGCCTTCATTGCGGACCTTTTATGTCACTTTGCTGCTGTCTGTGCACTATTTTTGGTTCAGATCGTCACTATTCACTTTTGTTTGTAGTTGCTGATCGCCGTTTTTTGCTCACAACGTCACTGTTCACTGGTTTCCTTCACTTTACGTCCAAATTTGATCATCACCAACCCTGCCATCATACTCGCCGGCCAGAACCCGAAGCTCCACCGCCCAACTCCTGCCAACGCGCTCTCGTGCGCCGTCTTTGTCTATGCGCGTGAAGCCCACACGCACCGTCTTCTACGGCACATAGCCCCCACGCACCACCTTCCAGCAGTCTGTCCGTCGTCGTTTTTTTTCCCGGTTTTCAGATCAGACCATCCTCTATCAGGTTCTGTGGTTGAAATCGCGTTCTGAGTTACTTCGGGTTTTGGGTATTTTTCAACTATTTTTTGTTTGTTTGTGACTTCCACTGCATTCAGAGGGCTGTTTGGTTGATTTTCTTCGGTTATTTGCCGCTGCTACTGGACCTTTTTTATTCTTATTTGAAGACTTTTTTGTTCTATTGAGCAAGACATAGTTGATCAATATGCCGGGTAATAAATCTGTTGTGGTTTCAGCTTTGAATGTTGCGTATAATGGCTCTGGCCGTGCTTGGATTCTTGATTCTGGTGCCACTCATCACATGACATTTGACTCAACCTTTTTGAAGTATACTTCTCCTTCCGACATATCTTATATTACTATTGCAGATGGTTCTCATACTCATGATGATTGTGGAGACTGACCTTCAATATTTTAAATTAAAAGATGTGCTTCATGTTCTTGGTCTTTTGAATAACCTTATCTCGATTCATAAGCTTACAAAGGATAATAATTGCGCAATAATCTTTTTTCATTCTCATTGTACTTTTCAAGATCTTGCAACGGGAAAAGCGATTGGAGTTGCTAAGGAACAAGGAGGTTTATACTATCTGTCTTATGCACAAACTAGTCAGGAATGTGTTGTCTTGTGCACTTCAGTCTAAGGCAAAGTCTCGTTCTTCTCCCTCACAAATATGGCTCCTGCATAAGTGTCTTGGTCATCCTCCTTTTCCATTAATGAAGTGTATGTTTCCATCTTTGTTTTCAAAGGAATCTGTTGAGTCGTTTAAATGCGACATCTGTCAGTTTTCTAAGCACCATTGTACTACTTTTCCTTAGAGTATTACTAAAAGTGCCGAACCATTTGATCTTATCCATTCTAAGGTTTGGCGACCTGCTCGTATTTCTAATATTTCTGGTGCGAGATGGTTTGTCTACTTGAGCTCTTCTCAACCAAATGCCTGTTCCAAAATCATATTGGGGTGAAGCACTGCTAACTGTTACTTATCTAATTAATCGAATACCATCTCGTGCTTTTGGTAATGTTAGTCCTGTTCAGTTTATGATCTCACTTTTTCCTTCTATTTCAATTATAAGAGTTTGGAATCTCGAGTCTTTGGATGTGTTGCTTTTGTCCATGTTCATAAACAACACCGAACTAAGTTGGATTCTCGTGCAGTTAGATGTGTCTTTGTGGGTTATCCTTCTAACAAAAGAGGGTTAAAATGTTATCATCCTCCCAGTCTTAAGTACTTTGTTTCTAAGGATGTCACATTTCATGAGAATGTATCTTACTTTACTCGTCCTCAGCCTCAAGGGGAGAACATGAACAACACCGACTTTGAGTTCGAGTTCCTGATCCTTGGTTTTAGTTTCCTCAAACCACCTACTTCGGTTCCTTCTCTTAGACCTGCTCTGAATCTGAGGTGCCTATTATGACGATGCCTTCTCTTAGCCCTGCTTCTAAATTTGAGTGCCTATTGAATTAGTACCTTCGGCACCAATTCTAGTGTATCAAAGAAGAAGTAAACCCAACCTTCTCTAGAAACAACTCCAATCGCCTGAACCAGTGGTAAGTGCTGAAAATGATTCTTCAATTGGCGATTCTCGTGTTTCTGATACATGTGATAATGATCTGAATGATTTACCCATTGCTTTTAGAAAGGATAAAAGATCTTGTGCCTCTAAATACATATATATCCTATTTCTCAATTTGTCTCCTCTAAGCATCTTTCTCCACAATATTAAGTTTTTATTGCAATTGTTGACTATGTGAGAATATCATCATCTGTTCAAGAAATGAAAGCAACTTGAGAAAAATGGGACTTGGGGGGTTGTTGAGAGGCAAGGAGGCAAGAAGCCAGTTGGATGCAGGTGGATCTATACAGTGAAACACAAACCATATGGCACTCTTGATTGTTACAAGGCCAGACTAGTGGCAAAAGGATATACTCAGACATATGGCATTGATTGAAAGGAGACATTTGCTCCAGTGACAGATGAATAATGTTTGGATCTTACTATCTCTTGCTGCCTACTCTGGACGGGAATTGCACCAGTTTGATGTAAAAAATGTTTTCTTGCGTGGAGACTTAGAGGAGGAAGTGTATATGCTGATTCCTCCAGGCTTTGGTCTCACAAGTGGAGCCAACAAGGTGTGTCGATTGAAGAAGGCCTTATATGGACTAAAGCCATCCCCTCAGGCATGGTTTGGAAGATTCACAAAGACAATGGTTTGCTTGGGTTATAAGCAAAGCCAAGGAGATCACACTTTGTTCTTCAAACATTCACAAGGAGGAAAACTAACTGTACTTGTTTATGTTGATGATATTATTGTTACAGGAGATGATTTGACTGAGAGACAATTGCTCAAAGAAATTATCAGCAGAGTTTGAGATGAACGACCTTGGGCAACTCAAGTATTTCTTGGGAATTGATGTAGCCTACTCAAAACAACATTTTTATCTCTTAGAGGGTAGTATGTGGTTGATCTTTTGCAAGAAACCGGCAAACTTGGATGCAAACCTACAAGTGTTCCTTTTGAGCAAAATCACAGGATGAGCTTTGAGGAGGAAAGTGCAAAGGTCGACAAGGGTCAGTTTTAGAGACTAGTGGGAAAATTGATTTACTTAGCACATACTAGGCCGGATTTGGCATATGCAGTCAGTGTGATGAGCCAATTCATGCATGATCCGAGGGTGAGACATTTACAGGCTGTAGACCGTGTTCTACAATATCCCAAAGCGACTCTAGGGAGAGGAATCTTGTTTAAAAGAGGTGGAAGCTTAACTATGGAGGCTTACACTAATGCTAATTATGCAGGTTCAGTGAGTGATAGAAGATCTACTTCAGGCTATTGTACCTTCCTATGTGGGAACCTTGTTGCTTGGAGGAGTAAGAAGCAAAGCGTAGTTGCTCGGTCAAGTGTTGAGGCTGAATTTGGAGCTATGGCACTTGTGAGCTATTATGGATGAAACTTGTGCCAGAAGATTTAAAGATAAATTGTGAAGGCCCTATGAAGTTGTTTTGTGACAATAAATCGGTCATCAATATTGCTCGTAATCCCATTCAGCATGACAGAACAAAACATATTGAGATAGACCAACATTTCATCAAAGAGAAGTTGGATAGTGGATTAATAACTACAACCTACATTCCTTCTAGGCATCAACTAGTAGATGTGTTAACAAAAGGCTTACCAACTGAAAGATTCAATCAGCTTACTTGCAAGTTGAGAATGATAGATATCCATTCACCAGCTTGAGGGGGACTGTTGTAAATATACTTTTGATATTGTGGAATTATTTGTAGAGTTTTTATTTAGTCCATTAATTAGGCCCATTAGTTTAATATAGTCTATTTAAACAATTTTATGATTGTACTCTAATATATTTTTTTGGAAATAATATTCAGAAAACTATTTCCCAATTCTACAATCACCACATTGCAATCAGCACCAGTGTGCCATTGGAATCAAGTCCTCCATCGTTTACATATTTGTTGTTCCAGACTTTTTGTTTAGGGACTATGTCACAAATTTCATAAACGCTAGAGGCTACTATGATAGCAAGTTACCTTTGTTTAATCTAGACCATTTAATAATATATGAATATATCTAATGCTCATTACATATGGTTCTTGGTCAAAAAGGCTATTACTTATGGTTCAAATGTGAACCTGATTTGGTGATGATTAACCCTAAAATCACCCAAACACTCCGAGGTGGAAAACCCAAAAAAAGGTTGCACTGAATAGTGGCCAGATCGCAATGATGTGACACAAATAACAACTTGTACCGGGCTGGGGACGTGAGAAGACATTTCACCTCTATAAAAAAAGGTAACAATCATCTCCACAAATTCACATTTAAAAAGATATTTCATTCCAATCCTCAATAACAACAATCAATCAAATAACACATATTCAAACAATCACAATACATCATCAAAAGTCAGGCAAATCAACAAATCAAAACACTAAATAACTAAATTTTATGGTTTAAACTTGTATTTCATAAATCCACAATTTGATAGAGTTAGCTTTTCGTCAAAACATATCCTATCACATTCCATTGGCTAATTAGTTTGGATGGATTATAGTAGTTGAAAGAAGGGAAACAAATGGAATGACAATTCCGTAGGAACACAATACTTTCAGCCCCCTTTCCATCTAAAATGGAGAAAAAGTTTAATGAGATTTAATGAACATTTTGTTTCCCATGCCAGTAACAAGGGCTTTTAAAAAGGGTTAAATAGGTAAAATTTGATTTTAGTAACTTACAAATTTTTTATTCATTTTTAGTCCCTAAAAATTTACAAAAATTGTGAGCTTTTAGTCCCTAATGAGGGCCTAAAAAATATTTCTTTTTGTTATATTTCTTTCCATCCCACACATAGATGAATAAGATTCTAAAATTTCTACCTCTAGTGAGTCCTAGAAATGATGAAATTGCTCAACGGCTGTCTATTACTCATCTAAAAGTTGATTTTTGCTAACAATTTTGAAGAGATGATGTTTTGTTTATCCAAAATAATGCTGAGTTTTCTTTTGTCTGTCTCACAAAATAAACATTTATTTGAGAGTGTTGCATCTCAAATGCCTTTGCTTCAATTTGAATTGTGAGGGGTATGAAGAAGAAATGGTACACTGATACAAGAATAATATAATCAAGGAAATAAAAGTCAGCTTAAGATAAAATGACCAATACCTGTTCTGTTTTATTCTTGTCAACTTCTACAACTCCGAGGTTATTTTCAAAATCACTGCGAAGCTTCACTTTGATGGTTCCATCCCCTCTATTTTGAAGAAGAACAACAAAGTATTTGGAATCTGACAGATTTTACAAGGAATACAAATACAAAATACAAATGAGCTCATATTGTTGACTCGAAAGAAAAAAACGTAATACAACAGAACTAAAAAATTGACTTGATGTTTTCCATATCAATTAGGAGGTTTTTCCAGCACCCTTCCTTTTCGCAGGGTATGTCAACACATGAATCCACACACACATAAAAGTCAAGCAATGTTGTCAAATAGCGGCTATAACGGAATTTGAACAAATCATTATTGTTCCATGATATGCTATTTAGTACAAGTATTGTCAAATAATAGCTACAACGGTGCTATAGCACTATAACGTAGTGGAATTTGAATAAACTACTATCTTCCACGGTTGACAACACTGAGTCATAGTTCTAAAAGCATGTCGGATCATCAGACTAATTGGTTCAGTAGATGAAGTGGTAGCTAGCCCACATAGAAGTTTAGTGTTCATCACATAAGTAATTATTTTATTTCTTAAAACAAGACAAATACCCATTCCCAAATTTTGGTAGTTTAACCATTTTAATTTTGTTCCAAAACATTGGGTGTCTTGGAAACCCAAGATATAATAGACTTTCTTCTTCCAAATATAGCTCAAGATATTGGGAGTAGATTACATAAATAAATATGAAAATTTGTAACGCATTTAATGATTGAAAAAAATATTTTGGTATAATACACATCCATTAAGTGATTTCTTAATCTCTAAGTAAATAACTCAAACAACCAAAGTTTAGGAATGGAGGAAGTTATTCATAGCAATCCCCTATTAGAGTAACTGAACATGTCAGTTACGGTTCTGTTAAGCTGTTATTACAGTTGTCAGTTATTTGGTTAGACAGCAGCATTCCTTGACTACAAATGTACAGTTAAAGATCACTTAGAAATCTCTGAGAACATTTTCTCTCACTCTCTTAGACTCTTGCATTTTCTCACACTTCATTTCTAACACCCACTAATCCTGAACTAGCTCCACCACTTAAAAGGAATTTTTTATTTTTCTTTTTTAAGTTTTTCTTGTTTAGCAACAATGAGCCATTTTTATATAAAAGATGATTAGACAAAAAGAATACAAAAGGAAACAAGGATAACAAAATACTCCATAAAATAGAAGCAAAAAAAAAAAAGAAAAAAGAAGGATAAAAAAGCATTAATGTAGTAAGTAAAGCTACCAAATCAGCTAATGAAAAGGTTCATTAAACCATATAGCATTTAAATGCCTAAGGTATTTTGTCCACAATCAGCTGCTTATTGAGATACTTTTTTATGAAACTTAAATAAGATATTTATTAAAACAGAAGGAAATACAGCTAAAGATATTTAACAGCACAAACAGGAGGATAACAAAAAGGGAAAGGAGTATAAAAGATGCTCCAAAAAGACCAGGTCCTTATCATATAGAAATCAAATGCCTAATTTTGCACAAAACAACTGTTTAACTAAAGAGAAATCCTGGAAGTGATAGGATTCACTCCACCATAATGCACCATAGTGTAACAAATATTGCACACTGCCACACAAAGTTTGTTTCTTCACTTCTACTAAAACTACTATACTAGTAAGACTAGTAATAAAAAAATATTCAATACGGAAAGAACTTTGGAAACGCAAAAATTTCTACAAAATAATAATAATAAAGATTAAAGAATTCCAGAAGAACTATCTTTCAATCAATAGTATTGCCAGTTGCCATATGGTAAGTAACTAAATGGCAGGATTCACTTTTTAACCACACTTAATTTTCTCGTAACCATTTAACCTAAATTGGAACATTCAGTTATCTAGGCACTACTGATTTGGAAAACACAATCTCACGAAAATCCCAGACCCTCCAAAGCCTAACGAGTTTAACACGGTCTTCGTGAACTAAGCAAACATTTATCGTAGAAGCAATTTCTCCGTGGCTTCTACATTAGTGCTACTAAAAACTAATCTCAATTTATAGGGATACAAGACTCCTACCTAATCCTAAGCAAATAGAGAAGTTTGGAAACAAATCATCATAATAACTAAATAATATGGAAACTAACCATAAGAGATATTCTAAGATTAAAAACTGATTTAATGATATAAACTTAGATACACTAACACATAAAAGCACATTAAACTAGAACTGAAAAAATGTAACCAAAGTACCAAACCATCCTGCTAAGACTATATACACTAATTTTTACTTCAAGTTTCCATTTTAAATTAAAGTTTCCCTACATAATTTACTTAACTAAAACTAATAACAAAAATTAACACAAACAAAAAACCACTAATTAAAGCAGAGTAGAATACCCGTTTTGAAAATGCAAGCAAACATGTCCCCTTCATCTGTGCAAGTATTCAGTCCTTTACAAGTGTCATTTGTGGCCAAATGTGAAAATTTAATCCCCTCATTTTTACCCTTCTCTTCTTTCTGACCCTTTTCTTCAGCTTTTTTGGGTAAAGGAGGTGGTGCAGTTGAAGGAACAGGAGGACGGGGTGCAGTAGCAGTGACATGAACAGGAGGGGGTGCAGTAGCAGTAACATGAACAGGAGGAGGTACATTAGCATTATTATTGTTCTCCTCTTGATTTCCACCATTCTTATTCTCCACTTTAGGTAAAGTTTGTGGTGTTGGAACTGGGGCAATTTTAGTATCATTGTTATTATTATTGGTAGAAATTGGTTTCTCATCTTTCTTTGGATCTGAATTCTTCTCTTTTGGCACTGGAGAATCCTAAAAACAGAACTTCATTAAACTATTGTAAGCAAAATAAAAACAAAAAATCGAAGAATAAAAATCAAATAGAGGAAAATAAAAAAACTCACCTTTGTTGTTGAAGAAACTAATTTTCTGAGGTTTCTAACAAAGGAAGCATCAGAAGAACCATGAAACATAATCAGAGATAACAAAAACAGTTTGAGTAACGCGTGTTTTTTCATTGTGATTGATTCAGCTGCAACACCTTTGAATTTTTGATCCAGAAAAGTACACGTGGCAGAGGCAAAATTAAGAAGAAAATTGTACGGGAAGAGAAATCTACAGAAACCCTTTTGTGATAAAATTATTGGGTAGCGTTTAAGTGAGAAAAAAAATGGAGAAATTAAAAAAAAAATGGAGTTGTTGCGATCAAAATGTATAGAAAGTGATGGAATTTTTGATTGGGAAGAATTTGGAATGAAAGGAAGAATTTTTGAATTGGGATTTAATTACGAGAATGAGAAAACGAAGAAGACTTGACGCCAAGTCTGCTTCCATACAACACACTGTTTCTTTCTCTCTTTCTCAGAAACAACGAAAACGAAGAACTCGTAAACGACACCAATCTGGGCTGGGTTGGAAACGGAATGGGCCTTGCTTTTGGGCTTCAAGATATATTTTGCATAATGTTTTAATATACATTTTATAAAAAAATTACATGTAGATTCATCATTTTGGATATAGTGACTTTGAATTTGTGTTATTTTTTTATTCAATAAATTATATTTATTTAAATGAATGAATGTTGTTTTTACTAAAAACAAATCATATCTAACCATTGTCGTTTAATGACTTTAATCCCTGATTTCATGAACTAATACTGAAAACAACAACAAATTAAATACTAGAACTATAAAAAAATATTGAATATATAAATTATATTTTGTTATATATTAATTATTTATCTTAGTTGAAAGAACTTTGGGAGACTTAGAAATTTATTATAAATTCTTTTTGTCTTTATAAAAATCTCAAAAGAAAGAAATAAAATAGTTACAAATACCTTCAAAACCACCCTCCAAACAAAATAAAAGGTTACATGCTCATTTTTTCTCCTAGGCTCTCACCAAATTACCCTTTTCTCTCTTTTTTTTTCCAACTTTAAAGGCTACATTACCTTCTTGTGGTCAGAGGCAGAAATTAAACCTCACTCCATGGAAGCTTGAAAACAAATAATTAATTAAAGCTTGTTCTAATGTGCAACTTATTATAAGCTTCCTAAAAAGAAGTATGCTAAAACAAAACATATTTTCTTTCAAGCAAGAAAGAATAAAGTGTTGCATACATAGCTTGTCGAATACCGCCTAAAAACAACTTACCGGTTACAATTTACAAATGTGTAATTGGGAAATGCAAACACACCATTTACTTTAAAAAACATGAATGTTTTTTTTTATTTATTTAAGATTTTTTATGAACTTTATTAAGATGTCTAGCCAAAATAAATTAATAACCTCACTAAAAATGTCTGATACTTGGGCTAGACAAGGACTCCTCTAGGAATCTTAAAGTAAACAAAAGGGAAGAGAAAGGAAAAATTTGTAACCCTTTAAGCCTCCAATGTCACATTCTCATTTCTCAACTATAAATTTTTCATGTAGCTAGTGAAAATGACATTAATTGCAACAATAATCAATGGAGGAAATTATTGTGATTGGAAGAAGATTTGGAGATGAAAAGAGCACTCTCTTGGATGAGTTTGAGAGACTCTCGTTTGAGGCGCACGCATCACAGCTAAATAAAGCCATGATGGAGCGAAGCCTATCAGAACCAAGGTTGCAAAGGTCACATTCACGACTCATTACCATAACTCCAATACCTCTTGTGACTCATGTCATGCAAGAGTCTCATCATAGTCATAGTCGTGGTCGTAGTCTTGGATCAAGATTTTACATGGTGTTAAAAAAATTAATCAATCCTATTGTTGGTAGGAAAAAGTTGAGAGGAGGAAGAAAACATGTCTCACATTCTAAAGATATTATGTTTTGCAAGATCAGATCATTACGGTTATGATTAATGTCACGCCAAAACATTAATCAATAATATCATCTATATATCTGTTGTTTTTAATTATTATTGTTATTTCGATTGAAATATCTATATGTTAGGTTATCTTTGTCTTATTATAAACATCGCATTTAACTTGTATACCATTCATAAGAAAATGACGAGTTATGTTGATTTTAATTATCAAATAAATTTTATTTATTCAAATATTTTTATTAATTGTAGGTAGTAAAGTAATTAAATGAGTTGAGATACAATAAATCAAATTATATTAATGTGAAAAAGTAATTAATATTTCATTAATAATATAAATAGACAAATAATTTTAGACAAATAAATATTACAAATGAGACATTTAATATATTCTAATATAATAGGCTATTATGTATAATTACTTGTTTTTGGAGAATGTATAATTACTTTTTGTTCACAAAGTGTCTGCACATATATATTAATTTGGAAAATAATATTTGGTCACTTGTACACTTATCTACACATTGTGAGCGATAAATAATGAGAGATGTGTGATATATGTAATAGAAAAAAGGAAATAGAGGGAACAATAAGATGTTAAATGTATTGGAGAGTTAAAAGTGTCGAAATATAATGAACTATTAACTAGGGCATACACTATGGTGATATTTTTTCAAAGTGTTTTATGATTAGGGGTGGAAATAAGTATGGTCGAATTAAACTTTGCAAAACATAAGTTTGATCTGTTAAAAAATTGAAGTTAAGTTTGAGATGTGACATGTCATAGTTAACATTTTTACAAAAGTCTAGTAGAATATGTTAGCCTCTTTTATATCAACATTTTTAAAGAAGTAATCAAACAAATTTTTAGTGGATTAACAAATTAATAGGTCGATAAAATAAAGTATTTTGTTATAGATTTAACAAGACATTTTTAAATAATTTGACTTTATATGATATTATATTTCAGTTCAATTTTATTTTATTGTAATATATTAAAATATGTCAAAAGTTAAAGTACATAAATATAATTAAATTACTAAAAGGTTAGCAAATTTCTGATTTAACGTAAAGTTCAAAATTTAAAATATATATAGTAATAATAATAATAATAGTAATAATAATAAAAATAAATATTATTTATTTTTTAATAGGTAAATATTATTTTTATTTACTTAAGTATGTCGGTCTAATAGGTCTAAGAGATTTTTTTATAACCAATAGACCAACCATTTTAGCTAAATAAATTTCTAAATAAATATTGACTTTATTTATTTTAAAAAATATTTAACTTGATTTGAATATGTCGTAAGGTAGACCGTAAATCCATATCAGACATATATAAATATATAAACCGATGATGGGTATAAATATGAAAAGTCACATGTTACAAACGCTAGTAATTTAGGTTTTCAATTTGAAATTTTAGGTTTTAAATTTTGGGACTTATTGATTTTAGATGATGATTGTTCGAAGAGTAATTGTTGGATTGACTTTTTGATTTTTTGTTTGGAGTATCTTTTAATATTAGATAAATGGATTTTCTAGGTTGAAGAAAAAGATGAAAATGAAAAGTGCAGAAAAAGAATATGCTTAATGTTATTGATTTTTTTCTCCAAAAAATCATAAATTAATTCTAAAAAAGTTATATGAATTTTTTTTATAAAAAATAATGAAATTGTTGACATACTAATGACACAAATATTTTAAAATGAAAATGACATCTTTGTACATATTTTAAAAGATAAATGACTTATTAAAAAATTAAGGTCTAAAGTGTTATATTTTTTGTTTGTTTGTGTAATTATAATGTTATATTTAAATAACAAGAGTAAAATCCAGAATTTGCCTTATTATCATTGAGAGACAAAAAAAAGAACAAATAAGATGGAGTGAATAGTTAACAAACAAACATGAATATTTTGCATGAAAGATATTGATTTTTAAATAAAAATCAATTTCTAGATAAAATTTATATAAAAATTACATGTACTCACATCACACTAGTTTATTATCTATTATCTATTTCTATTATAATAATTAAAAAAGAACCCAAAATTCTCCATTTATGCCACATCCTCCAATATTTTTCAACTCACCAAAATTTTGATGTGGCACATTCCAAATTCATCTTCTATTCCATTATGTTTTTTTTCTTCAACATATAATGCAAACTTTTTCACTTGCCCAACTACAATTATTTTTCATACATTATATAATTTCAGCTTTAATTTATCACTCAATGACTCATTAATACACTTAAAAAACTCTAATTACTCATCAAAACTTTCATTTCAATAACTCATACAAAAAAAATACAAATCATCTAATATCTTCAAATCATCAAGAATTTTGCGGTTTTGTTTTAATTATTAAAATAAATGTTTAAGTTCATATATCAATATTATTGCATAGAAAATAAGTTTTTTTTCCCTATGTTGAATGTGTCTCCCATAATATTTTTTCTTTTTCTAATTAAAAAAATACAAATCATAATTGAAATAAAAAAAAAGAGTAATATTAAATATTTGGAAATAAATAACTTCTAACTATTTCATTATTCACTCGAAATTTTTTATATCTTAAACATTCACAAACTTGTATTGCCTATAATTTTTTTTCAACCACTCTTGAAGTTTCTTGACCGTGTCAGATAATTATTTGAAATTTCAAGGCACACACGAATGAATTGTTTCAATATTTTGGATATAACAAACTATCACTCACGAATGAATGTTATAATATATCACAAAGCACATAATATTATTTAGTGCATGCTTAGATCGACAATGAGATTGATAGAATTACGATGAACATATAAAATTGAAAACATGAAAAGTACATAAATTTATAAATCTAATGTTTCAAAACTAATATAAATTATATAAAATGAAGAAATATTATAGCTAAATGTATAACTTTAACAATAAAGAAATACATAATTATTTAACAAATATATTATTAGAAGAACCACTTCAATGAAATCAAAAAGCTTGAACAAACCAATTTCACATTTAAATATATTTTGCATGAATTGTATTAGTCAACAATGTTTTACTTTTTCTTTTACTAAATCAAACTTAGCTTATATATAATTATTCAAAAATATATTTACCTTTAAGTACATAAACATTTGAGTATATTCTACTGTAAAACAAAATGAACATTACTTTTAAATTACATATTGTTGTTATTTTATATTTAGTAATATATTAAATTATACAGCGCAACGCGCGGGTTAGTATCTAGTTAAGATTATTTGAGAATTGTGTTATTTTTCTATTTATAGATAATGAACCACTAAAACTTTAATACTCCTATTTTGGGTCCAACCCAAAATAAGTCCTAAAGGATTATATTTAATTAAATTCTTTTAATTAAATACAAAATATTAATTAAATTAATTGTCAACCCTCTCATTTATTTAATGAAATAATATTCAATTAAATTAATTAAAAATATGTAGATTTATTAAGTCATATTAAATATGATTAACGTCTAATTAAATCTTATTTAATTTAATAATTCATTCCGCTGTTAGTACTCTATCCGTGTGACCCTTCTCACTGAAAATATAATAATATTAAATATTGTATATAGTTTATATAATATAAAATATTATAAATAAAGATTAGTATCTAACAATGCATCATTGCTACCCAAATTATGAGAAAATCAATTATACAATTTAAATCCTACCACAATCACTATTTATTGTATAGTAATTGTCATTCGTTCAAATGCCTAATTGAACACAAGTTGCAATACGTGTCATCCTTACAATGCTCAATTTTTAATTCTCAATCATATAATAGACACGCAAAATCAATAAACTCAATATCACATATTGATCAATTCTAGCATGACCATACATTTTCACGATCTCACTCTATCGAGTGGCACAAGACATAACTCATGTTATGTAGAAGAGACAAATTATATCTACATCAATCACACCCCTCTACATGGTTTATTGTAGATTTAATATACACTTTTACGATTGTCCTATTAGAGACGATGTTTGATGGCCTTAAAGGCTACAACTTCCCATGTAGGGATTGTAATCACTTCAAGTCAAATGACTATTTACTATGATCGCACGAGAATCGTTAATTACACTTACACAATAATTATGTAGCATTTTTATGGCGGGTCAATCCTACATAAATATTACATCTAATATTTATACCTATGTAATAACTTGATCTCTCATATGCATGATGGAATAATTGAAATAGCAATGTCAAGTTACAAGAAAGGGGGTTTGAATTGTAATCTTGCCTATTTAAAATTTCCTGTTAAAAACTTAAGAAAACAACTCAAGAATGATCTTGGTTATGAAAACAGAAACGGAGAACGTTCTTGGTTTTAAAACAGAAAACGCAGAACGTTCTTGATTAGTTAAAATCACAGTTTTAGTTTCTCTATTTAATTTTGATAATAACAATAACTGAATGTAAATAGAGATAAGGAAGAGATACCACACAAAGATATATCCTGGTTCACCCAACGTGGGCTACGTCCAGTCCTCACAACTGTGAGATTTTCACTAAGTGTTCAAAAAGAAATGGAGAACAATCACAGTTAAAGATCAACCTTGATCTGTAACTACGCTTCCTTTCCACCCAGAAAGGATTCAATCAAGTCACCTAACTAATCTGTTAGGTTTTTAAAGTTAACTCTTTTAATCACGCTCAAACTATAAACAAGCCTTATAGTTATGAGTTTATACAATAATGATTTGAAAGATTTGTTTGAATCTAATTATGCTCAACTCTTGTTTGAGAAAAGATTTGGAACAAAGAAAGAACTCAGTAGAATAAAACTGGAAGTATGTATTGGGTTCAGCCTGATTTCTTTTGTGAATGAGATAGCTTCAAGAATGCAAGTGAATATGATTTAATGAGAATACTTGGCACTTGAAAATCTGAATGATGCTTGCGAATTTGCCTTCCTTTTATAGATGTTTTTAGCAATTAATTCTGGTCAGAAAGAGCTGTTGGTAGTGCTCTGTTTTCCTTCTGACAGAAGCAAGGAATCTGTTGACAAAAGAGCACCATTCATGTGACAGTTTTGGGCTCTCTGTTTTGGACCGTTTTGCTTGATTTCAAACAGACTTGTTGCGTGCTATAATGACCCATTAAGCTTTGATAATACTTGATGATAATTGGGCTTCGATCTGGATGCTTAATTTGATCCAAAACTGTTTGGAAAGGAGTGAATATTTTTCTGCAGAAATGAGAAGTCTTCTTCTGCAGAAACAGAGATTGTTCTTCTAAAAAACGGAGAACGTTGATTATAGGTGGAGAAAGATAAGCAATCTGGTCTGATGGACTTCTGAATAATCTGAGGACTTATACTCAATCTTGAAGTTCAGTTTCGTTCAACTTTCTTGACAGTTCCAGACTGGAGAAAGTTGCAGTCCGTTTTTTGATATGCTTAGATTCATGAAGATTTTTCTTAATGATCCGAGAACCGTTTTGAGTAAAAATGATTCCTATTTGTTCCTTGCCATGTAGTGATTAAATTGGTATAAAGATTTAAAGCATAATCAATGTAGAAGTGTTGGAGAAAGATTGGTGAAGTGGCTGTAACAATCTTTCTTGATTCTGCTGATCTTTCTCTGTTTTGTATAGTTTATGATCATGACTGTTTTTTGATCTTATTTCTTTGCTTTGCTTGGTTCCTATCTTTAATAAAAACACTCAAGAGTACAGATTAAATTAACATAACATTTAGAATCATAATTAATATTCTTAATTAATCTTTGTTTATTTTCATCAAAACTTAATTTGAGAGTTTGTCTTAACAATAATTTGGTTACCAATTTACTTAACATAATAGTCACGATTTATTATTGTCATCATAATTAACAACATTACTTTGACTATAGATATTTTAAGAATAATGTTATAAAAAAAAAAAATAAAGAGTATTTTATCATATATATGCTAGCATATTTAAATTTTACTTTACAATGAAGTCTTTAACTATGACTAAATAAAATGAAGTAGTCTTTAAATATGTAAAAAATAGTAAAAATGTTAACAAGTATATAATTGAAGTAGTCTTTAAATACTAAAAAAATATAAAAAATGTTAACAAATATAATTGAAAATGTATACCGTACCACTTTGGCAACTCTTTTTTTAATTTGTGTACTCTAAAATTCGATTTATATTCAAACATCATTTTATATTAAGTTGGCCTATTCCAGAGATTTTAATACGGACGAATTCAATAATCAACTGGTGGGAGCTATATCTTATGTTATAAATATTTATATAAAAATTATCGATGTGTAAGTCATAAAATAATCACATTATTATATTTAAGCAAAAAAATTAGAGTGCAAAAACTATAGAAAAGTTATATGGTGAAATGAATAAAAACAACATTTTTAGTGAAGTTAAGTAAATAATCAGTCATTAATTATCATTTTATCTAATGAGATAAAGTCAAATTAAATAATTAGTTTTTTTAATATTTTTGTATTATCCATAACTATTCTTTTGTTTTACCCGTAAAATAAATGGTAAAGAAACTTCCCGCGAGTTAGGTTATAATTGAGAGGTAATATTCATCCTAGCTCCTTACCACCCAACTATATTGATTGTTTTGAAAAATATGAGTCAATCTAATATATTGTAAAACTTAAATATTTATTTATATATATTATATTAATTATTTATTGAAGTAAAAAACTTAGACTGTCAAAATTTAAATTTTAAAACTATAGTTTGTCTAAGTAGTTGAAATTAAATCATCGAATCTTCAAAATAATAATTTCAAAGCCATTGATAGTCTAATTAATTAAGTTTGAACCGTCAGATCATCAAAATTTAAATTTCTTAGTCATACTTAGTATAATAAATTAAAAATTAAACATTTTTATCATCAAAATTAAAATTTATAAGTCAAAATTAGTTTAATTAATTAAGATTGAACCGTCAGATTATCGAAATTATACCTTATAAGTCATAGTTAGTCTAATTATGTTTGATTGAATCGTTGAATTATCGAAATCAAATTTTTGAGTCATATTTAATTTAATGAGTTAAAATGAACCATGGATCTTTAAAATTTAAATGGTTAGATTGTACTATAGGATCATTTAAATTACAATTTATAAGTCAAATTTGGTCATATTAGTTAAAATTGAATAATTGAATTGTCGAAATTAAAATTTATATGTCTTAGTCAGTTTAATTAGTTATGATTTAATCGTTAGATCATCGAAATTATAATTTGTAAGTCATATTTATTCTAATTAATTAAGATTGAATAATGGGATCGTCCATAAGTCATAGTTAGTCTAATTAATTAAGATTAAACGGTTGAATTGTCAAAATTAGAATTTTAAGTCATAGTTTATCTAATCAGTTAAGATTGAACCGTTTGAACGTCAAAATTTTAATATCTAAATCATAGTAAATTTCATTAAGATTGAATTGTTGAATTGTCGAAAATATAATTTATAACTCATAGTTAGTCTAATTTGTTGATATTGAATAGTCATATCATTGAAATATTAATTTCTAAGTCATAGCTAATCTAATTTGTTAAGATTTTGCCATGAGACCATCAAAAATAGAATTTTTAAGTCATAGTTAGTCTATTTAGTTAAAATTGAACTCTTGGATTGTCGAAATTTAAATGATTAAGCCATAGTCAGTTTTATTAATTAAGATTGAACATTCGAATCAATGATACTTAAATTTATTAGTTATAGTTAGTCTATTTAATTAAGATTGAATTGTTAGATCGTCAAAATTTAAATTTTTATGTTATAATTAATCTAATTAGTTCATATTTAATCGTCGGATCATCGAAATTAGATTTCTAAATCATATTTTGTTTGATTTCAATTATCTGACTTGATGGACTATGACTTAAAATTTTAAATTTCAATGATCCAACC
>JBBPBP010000003.1:4823802-4835143 GCA_037974735.1 Cicer chorassanicum
CAATAAGGATATAGAAAATTCAAATATTACATTACTTATTAATTAATTTTTTATGGAATATCATTCTTAATTAAGTGTCACCAACCAAATTAAAAATCTTTTAAATAAGATATAAAAAATATATATTTTTATCATTTTAATTTATTTTGATAAACACACAAAATAAGGTATAAAAGTATATACTTTTCTTTTTTTCCAACATCTGTTCCTTAATCATAGTCATTTTTTAAACACATAAAATTTAAAAAATTTCTTTTTCTAAAAAAATTCAAAAACTCCATTAATTGATAAGTATATTTAATACATAATTTTATAGATTTAAATAATTTATTTAATTAATTAAAAATTATTACTAATAATAGAAGTTTAATATAATCTATTATTTTATTAATCGACATAATTTCAAAGAACAAGTAGGGTCATTGACAACTGTGAGCAGTGGACAACTAAGAACAAGTTTTGAAATGCAAGATAAATTGGAGATGAGATTTGAATCCATCTTAGAAAGACAATGGATTTTGAAGCCAAAACAATGCATTGGTGTAAGACTCTAGGACAAGTATATTAACTATGTGTGTGTAGGACAACTGCTTTAGTGTTAGCTCATTGACATTTGTGGTTCAATTTTTTGACATCAAATGCTTCAGTTCAATTAATGATTTATATGAACTTTGTAAGTTCTTATGTGAGTTTGTAACATACTATATTAGTATTATGTGTATTCATGTGATTGGTTTTAATTTTGAAGTCTCGCAGTGTAAAGATTGTTTTCTTATTATTATGCTATTATTTCCAAATTTATTAGTTGAATAAATCGGAGTAATTGATTTTTAAGTTAAATGATCACAATGTAGGACAAGATTTTTCATAATTAATTCTTGTCATATGATTGTAGTTCACTCCCTAAATGAATGATTGCTTCAGTATAACAATAAAAGTAAAATGTTAATTTCATATGTAATAGAATTTAAATGAGCTTGGATTGGGAATAGCTTCTTTATTTTTTATTCGAAAATATTTCATTCACTGCAATGAAGAAAAACAGAAACACTAATCAAAGAAGGAATCTGCAACATGCACAACCAATATTTTACTTTGATTATTTTGATTTCTTAAAACAACAGAAAATGATCTTAGAATCAAATAAGTATAATTAAAAACAGTAAGAAAATGGAGAATGCAAATCTCCCCTAAGGAAGAATGCAAATCTTCCTTTTATTTATTCATTAATATTTTATAACATAGTATAGAAACAATATTATGGCTTCCATTTGAAGGTACTTCCACAATTTCCAAAAACTGGACAATTTATGTAGTTGTCTCCGGCGTGATTTCTACGTAACCTAACCTCTAATAGCTTAGATGAGGGACAATGAAGTTCAACTTTAAGATTTGTAACTCCAATGTGTTTGCTTATGGCATTTATGAAATCTACTCTCTTTCGATAAGAGGTGGAAATTTGAGAAATACCTTCTTTTTTAAGTATATCATAATACTGACTTTGGTTAAATGTTTTGTATGAACATGTTCCATGTTTCTTCCATTCATCTCTCCAAAAGCTAAAATCTTGTCCATTTAAATTGGGCCATGAAATTTGAAGGTCAGCCTCTCTTTCAGAAATCTAATGAAAAATTAATTACATAAAATATAAATTAGAAGAAAGAACTAACCAAATAATTGGATCGAGCATATAATAAAAAATTTAGTAAGTGGTTTGTCACTAAAAATTTGAAAAAGCAAAATCTTATTCTTTATAATAAAACTCACCATGCTTTTTAACAACCCATTCACTTGTTGATTATTGGGGTCACATTGAAATGGTTGTGGATCATAGTAGTTTGCAAGCCACATGCCATTCGTAAAAAAACTTAGTTTTTTGCAGCCAACCTTACCTCTGCAGTAAGCAGGTGGCCATTGCTCCGCAAAAATAAAGTAATCATATTGAGCATAGTTGCTCAATGGCATTGCCGTCAAGTATGAACAAATTAAAAGGAATACAAATTTCATCATGGTTTTTGCAAACTTATGACAAGTATGAAAACAAGTTATATGAAGTGATATGGAAGATATAAGAATATTTATAGAGTTGAAATCATCATGGACATATTCTTGTCAAAATGTCTATCTATCGTATGAGTTTTTTTTCTTCACAATCCACCAACCTTTCTGACATGTTTTGCAATTTCTCTGTTTTGATTAATTTCCAAAGTTGTTTGTTGGCTATGATTAGGAAGAAGTGTATGTTCACATTTAAACATAATCTGCAAAATCATAGATGAGCCACATGGGCTAAGGTTTTTTACACCTCTGCATTGATTAATTTAAGAGTGTAAAATGACTATTTATGAATTTTTACACCATCGAACTAACAAAGTGATTTTGTTTCATTTGTCAAAATATATTTACATTTATCTTACGTTTTTATATATGACTGGAGTTTGTGCTATATATAATGATATTCTTGTATGCTTAAATAACTCTCACACTCTCTCAAAATATTAAAATTCGTTTTGGAAAAATATTACTGCTTTTTGATAAATCAAGATGCTCCTTTCCCCTAAAATTGTATACCTTTCTTATTTTATTTTATTAGCTATTGAATTTAATTAATATATCATTAATTCATTCCATTTTATTTTTGTTATAATTATGTTTTATTATTTTATTTTTTCTACTTTCTTTTTGTTTTAAGAATGGTTTTTTTTGCAAGAAAAGAAAAATCATTACAAATATATCACAAATATGTGTACACCTTTCTTAAAAAAAGTATTACGTTCACTCCTCTCTCTCTACCTCTTTCACACACACAAAATTCCAATTAGTGGGTTTGGATAACTTTTTATGTTTATACGGAAGTTTATAACCAAAATATTCAAGTCCAAACTTACAATTATTTTTAGGAGTAAAATCATCAAAATCAAATACACTTATACCTCAAAAGTTAATTAAATCAAATCGATAGCCAATAGTTTTTTCATAGGATATTTCAACAAAAATCATCGTTAGAACATAAGTTCATATCTTTATATTAAGAGCTCAAAAACATATTATAATCTTGTAAGTTAGAGGTCATATTAGTTTTTAAGATTCAAACTCTAGACTTCTTGCTTAAATCTTTTCTAATGTTATTTACTTTACCAACTAAACTACATACGACAAAAAATCACAATTTAAATTATAAAGTTTTACAAAATTGATGTAGGATGTTTCACAAGTAATATTCTTCCATTTAATGGACAATAAATTGAGGGAATAAAATATACAAGAACAAATTAAAAAGATAACTAACCAAAATCAATGAGTTATCAAATTTGGAATCATTTATTTGATAATAGCACAAAATCAATGAGTTACTAGTTAGTGATAAAAACCAAGATATAGCATATGTATAAGCAAATGCAAACGATCCATTTCCGGTTTTTCCCCATAACAAACTCATGGCTCCTCCAATTCACAAATGCTCTCAACTTTTTCTACCACATATCAAAACCCCCTCTTTTACCAAATCCAACAATCATCCTAATATCTCACCAGTTAAGCCATTACTTTCATCCCTCAAACACACAACAAACAACAACCTTATTAATTTCAACGACAAAACCACTAAGCTTCGAATCAAAGCTCTTGTCCAAAACATCAAATCATTATCCTCCTCCAAAAACAAACCCGACAAGATTCTACAAAAAGATGCTCAATTTCAAATTCAAACCATTTCAGATTTCAACCACCTTCTCATGGCTCTACTCATTTCAAAAGAGTTCAACCTTTGTCTCATCATGTTCACAAAGTTATCATCTTTTCAACTTGTTCCAGATTGTTGCACATATTCCATCATCATAAGATGCCACTGTGAGAAGAACGACGTGGAAGAAGCAAAAACAGTGCTTTTTACTGTTCTTGAAAATGGGTTGCAACCAGATTCTGCAACAATCACTGTTCTCATAAATTCCCTCTGCAAAAGGGGGAAAGTGAAGAAAGCTATGGAGGTTTTTGAATTCATGAGGAGAAAGGGTTTGAAACTTGGTGTTCAACCATATAATTGTTTGTTGAAAGGGTTGTCTTATATAGGAAGAGTTGATGAAGCACTTGAGATTTTGATGGGTATGAAGAAAAGTACCAATTTGGATTTGGGTGTTGATGTTTATTCTTATAATGCTGTTATGGATGGTTTATGCAAAGTGGGTCGTTCTGATGAATCAATGGAATTGTTCAATGAAGCTGTTGAAATTGGATTGGTACCTAATGTTGTTACCTTCAATACACTGATTCAAGGGTATTCTAGGGAAGGGAGACCAATGGAGTGTCTTGGTGTTTTGAAGATGATGAAGAAACATGATTGTGTTCCTGATTGTATTAGTTATAGTACTGTTTTACATGGGTTGTTAAAGTGGAATGAAATTGTAGCAGCATTTGGGGTTTATAAGGAAATGGTTGGGATTGGATTTGAAGTTGATTTGAGGATGATGGGGACTTTGGTGAGACGTTTGTGTAAGAGGTCATTGAAGGAAAAAAGTTTGATTCATGATGCAGATGAGGTGTTTGAGAAAATGAAAGCCAGGGGTTTGGTGGTTGATAAGAGGACAGTTGAGGTGATGGTTCAGGCATATTGTTGGGGGGAGAAGTTTGATGAGGCTTTGGTAAATTTGAATGATATGGTTAGATGGGGTTATTCTCTTGAGGCAATTGAATTTGAGAAAGTGATTGAAGGTTTTTGTGGTCAGGGTAGAGTGGATGATGCAGTATCAAGTTTGCTCCTTTTGCATGAAAATGGAGGAATTGTTGATAGAGTTTGTTATGAGGTATTGGTTAATGAACTTAATGCACGTGGGAGAGTTTTTTGTGCTTCCTTTTTGTTTGGTGTTGCATTGAAGCAAGGTGTTGTTCTTGTTCCTAACAAAGAGCCTATGCCATGTGGATATTATGAAGAGAGAGGAACTGCAAGTTAGTAAACTCACAAGTAGGATTGATGATGCTGAAATGGATATTGAGTTGCTAGTGGATATAAGGAATTTCATGTTAAGGGTGCTAAGTTGTGGGAACAGGAGAAATCAAAGGAGTAAGTCATGCCATGATAGCAGGCTAGTTGGGATTTTAATCTTAGGGCCACCTATGTAGGCAAAAATGGATTCTCTGTAGTAACTTTGCACTGCAGTTCAATCCAAATCAACGATCTGAATTGTTAAAAACAAATTTAACGACAAGTGTAATCTAAACCTTTTGATCTCAAACCAATGACCTAGATTGTTTCCTGCAAGTAAATGTGTGCTTTTATTAATGCAAGGAATTTGAATCCCTGAAAACCCTACGCTCTTATCCACGCTTTTTGAGGATTCACATGTATGCTTCAATTAGTAAGCCAAGTAAGATGAGATGCACCTTCATGCTTGGTGTTTGACACCCTAGTACCACGGTATTGAACGGCTATGTAGATGATGCTAGATGTCTTTTTGATGAAATTACCACCAAAGATGCTGGATTGCCATGATTGCTTTGAATAAGCCTTGAATAAGAGTACAATGGTGACTCTGCCTGTGCTCATACAGGGTTATGCTTGTTGGAAACTAGATTGTTGTAGGATTAGACACCACATGCTTGTTGGAAAGAGATTGTTGTAGGAAGATAGTTTTTTTTTAATCAAACTTTCAATGTGATAGTAAATCAATGAATCTCTTGACATCCTTCATTCAAAGGAAATTCACTTAAGCAATAACGGTTAATCTATCAAATTTACAACTACTTTGTTAACAGATTAAAATGCACATTTATGGAATATGCCTCTTCTTGTTGATACTCCTTACTTTGGAGCCATGGAATTGTAAAGATTAGTTTAGCATTAAGATCTGTAGAAGACCAATTCTTGCATAAACAGCTTTACTTCCATTCGATTTGATTAAATTAAAGTTGCTTTTTTTGTCAGTGCAATTGCACCATGACCACCACAGTTTAGGAATCTTAATATATGGATGCAATTGGACAGCAGCATCCTATATATTCAATATATGTTGCATATTAATTTTATAAAAATGTAAGTACGCAAGCATGCTCGGTGCGATATCTTCATAAATAAAATTGTGTAGTTAATCAATGGGCAAAACTAAGTTTTTTTTTCATAGGTGAACCGAGACTAGTTAAATAATATTTATGGTTATTCTTTCATTCTCTTCATCCCAAGACTGGAAAAATATCACTAGAAAAAAAAGAAAACGTTAAATAATTGCTGGCTTTCTGATGAGTACAAAATTTCATGCACCACAATCATGCTGAAGAAAAGCGCCGCAAGAGCCTCAGATTCACAACTAACTTACAAGTTACAACAAAATTTTAACTCTGATGTGATGCACATAGTCAATTTTCTATGTTCGCTGTTCCATATACTACATGTTGTAAAAGAACAAAAGAAATCATGATACTCTGAACTTCGATCCACGACAAAACTTGATGTGAAACCTTAAGCGCGACTCGTGTACTGCCCAGATCTTGTATCAACGATTATTTCGTCACCTATGTTTACGAAGAGCGGGACATTGACAACGGCACCAGTGTCAAGAGTAGCTGGCTTTGTTCCACCACCTGTGCATCAAATTTCATTTTCATAGGCTCAATAAGTTCTAAGAAAAAAAGGACAGCATAGGACAAAGGAATAAGTTTACAATGTTTACAATATAAATTTGGCATTAATAATGTTTACAACATAAATTTGGTTAGAAAGACATTAGCAGTTTAAACAAAATGGCATCACCTTGGGCTGTGTCGCCCTTAAGTCCCGGATCCACATCGACTACACTAAGCTTGACTGTTACAGGGAGATCAACGTCAATAACCTGAAAAATATCAACAGACAAGTTATTAAACAAGATAAATAGCAGGAAGTGACATCATATCAATTTATAAACGCCACACTGCTAATCAGCAAAACATCTACTTTTCAGATTATGTCTTTAAGGTGAGCAAGTGTGTCTCCATCCTTAAATTTTAGGTTAAAAATTAAAATAAAATCACATCAAGAATGGATACAGCCTAAATCACTCGAGGAGCCTTGTGTATACCAATCCAGGCATAAACAAGAAAACACCTTGTACTTATCAATGCTTTGAGTGAGTAACCATTGAACCTATTTGACAACAGTCTAAGTAAAACACCATTTGGGAAAACAAAAACTCACAAAGTGCATATTGTATCAAAATATATAACCTCACAGCATCTATATACCATTGTACCATTCAAAATTTTCAAACAAGCATGCAATCCTTGTATAGAAGTGAAAATACTTTTTTTTTATCTCGAAGTGAAAATAGAATTAAAGCTGATACAACCATACAAATTCAAAGACATCCAGATAAACTTATAATTACGGAATTTGCAATACAATTTAGATTAGTTTAATACTTTAGGCATTAGGGATTTGGATTCCCTACATTAACTTCTCTCTTTCTCTCTCCCCTTCGAATTTTTATTTATTTTTCTAAATAAAAAATCAAGGACCATGATGGAGTAATTAGTACATCTAATGGCTCAAATATGTTTGACTGATGTGAATCCTAATCTAGGCATTAGCAACCATGAATCGAAACTTTCTTCCATTGGACAAATTAAACTGCAATTAGTTACCTTTCCATTCCACAATAGCAAATTGCAGTCCATTCCCTCTTTCAGCCACTTTGTTTTGTTCCCAACTTCTTTTTCACTCAGACGAGTCTCCTCATATGTACTCTGATAATATAATATTAACATAGAACAAGTCAAAAATAGAGGGTAAGGAATGACAACACATAGTACATTAATTTTTAGCTAACTAATTACTATTTACTAGCAGTAAAAGCAAAAGAATTACTGGTAATTGGCTAACTTTTCATCATAACCAATGATTGATAGGAAGTAATCATAGTCATTTTTAAGAGTAATACATATATCTACAATTAGATTATATAATTAAGGATTCCAGTTTCAAGATGATACCAAGTCCATGAAGACAAACTGATCACCATCTTTATATGTGAACTGCTTTGTTTCCTTGACTATATCTGCTTCATCAATCTGTCAAAAGGAAATGGAACAGACAAAATAAAAACAGGAAAATCCAGTAAAGGTAAATCCCAATAAGAAATTAGAAGCAACAGATTGATAGAGAGACGAGACTCTTATAATACTTTGTTGTCACACCATCATTGAAGACTCTCACCACTCACATAAATAAGTTAGATTACCTTTGCAATTAACAAGGAAATCGCAATAACTACTTTTTTGAGGGATGGGGGTATGGCATAAAGGACACAGACCACTGAATTGGGGACATGGGGAAAATCATCAGCCAGTTTTTTAGGCACTGTGATTTACCGTTACTTCACACTAAGTTGTGTCTGTGCATTGTAGTTTAGGCATATATTGTACGACAAACAGCAGAACACCCTCCACACTAAGTTGCACCATACTGCATAACAATTATAGATTGATCCACGCACAAGCAAAGCTCAATTAGGCCCTACAGTCTTTTCCCATTCCAGGTCCACAATTCGAGGTGGGTCAGGTTGTTTTCCCATGAAGGTAGGTAGGAAACAAGTTTTAAATGCCATATGGAAACAGATTCAGAATTAATTCCCAAGATCTCCAGGATGAATATGAGCAGAGAAATTATGATTCATGAATGTTGGGAAAATTGCGCCACTACCAAGCATAACCTAAATGGTTGATAAAAGACGCCTTTATTAACTAAAGCTTGGTATGCAATTGCTACCTGATAAAAAGGGGGTTTCCAGTTGCCAAACAAAAAACTCAAGCAGAACACAACTTGGACATGCAACTGACAAGGAAATCCAAATATTTGGCCTTCCAATTATCCTGAATGCATCTTTGGTTTCACGGTGGAAAGTATTATAATTGTTTTCATCTCCTGTTAAACGTGATTTTAGTGATGAAAATAGAGGTGTTTGGATACTTGCAGGAAAAATTGAATTCGCCTCCAGTTCTCGGTTTGTGTATAAGTGATAAAAAGTAAATTCCCATCGAGTCGAAAAACTAACATTGAGTTTCACGTCAAACTAGTTTTCAGAGTAAAAACACCCGAAGATAAACCATTTCACTTGAAACTCAATTGTAACTAAATCAATTTGACGAAAGCCCAAGAGTAAGGCAACCAAAGCCCTAACTTTAGGCTCACTGGAAAACAAATTAATTTCTATTAGCTTTTTATAAAGCAACAATAAGGTCACACATGGCAACAAAAAGACTCAACTTAATGCATACACTGGTATTTATAAAGCAAAAAAGGCCACATATGTTGACAAAATGGTCCAACCTCTCTCAAAGTTTGATTCAGGTCTCACTCACCCTTGAGCCAGCCCTGATTCAAGTCTATTCAAAACTACTTTTATCAAACGGTAACTCAAACACACCCTCAATCATGTTTTTTCTTTCTTAGGAAAACATAAAGAAAACTATAATTACACCATATCTCCCTCTACCCCGAACCTAGATGCTCTACAACCAAATTTACGGTGCAGTCGCAGATCCTCTACAACCAGCTATATGATGCAATCGAATCGACTATAGACAGTTAGACTATAAGAGAAATTCCATAGAGGATCCAATTTGCTCTACCCCCACCCCAAAAAGAATCTAATCAAAATTAATCATCAAAGGAACATTAAATACATAATCCATGCAATTTCCAAGTGAATTCAAATCCAAAATTCACTCTCCTTCTTCAATTGAATCTAGTAACCAAAACAACACAGTGAAAACATAAATGTTTAGCAAAAAATGAAGATACATTACCGAACTTCCAGCTCTGAAGGTCTTATCAACAGAATTTCCTGTAAGATAATTCTTGAGCTTGGTCCTCACAAATGCTGCACCTTTTCCAGGTTTAACATGAAGAAACTCTAAAAAAACAACGCAAACCCTAATTTACTCACAAGTTAATTAAAATTGAAATTAGAAACATTATGTTAGTAATAACAATAAAAATATATACCTAAGACACGCCAAGGTGCACCATCGACTTCGAGATTGGTACCGACTTTAATATCGTTACTTGATACCGCATAAATCTCTGAAAGAAACGTAAAGATTAGTAAAAGGAAGAAGAATAGATTATTATTATTAATATTAAAAGATGAAAGTAAAAAACTGACTGAGAAAATGAGGTTTAGAAGAAGGGGTTCGAATACGAAAGTTGGATGGGAATGAAGAGGAGGAGGTTGAAGAAAAAAGTGAGAGGTTGAGCTTCAAGGTTGCAGTTCCCGCAATCATGTTGTGTTTGTAGTTTTTAGAGGATAAGGGAAGCTGTAGAATTCACATTCCAGGTTTCTAGCTACTGTGTTTTCTAACTATTCATCCAAGTAGAAAATCACTTTAAACAAAATAGTTGATCTATTTATATAATACTTCAATTGATTTAGTTACTATAGTAATATTTTAATGTAGATAATCATTCGATTCGATTGAAACTAGTGTGATGTGATGTCACGTGTCATATAATATATATAGAGGCGAAAATGAAAATAATATTTGTGAACCGTTAGATTAAATTAGTGAATTGCTCTTTCTCTCTTCTAAATTAAGTTAAACATCTCCACCGCCAATGGTACATCAGTGAGTAGTGACTGTGAGTGTGGTATGGAGTTATCATTATTGGAAGATGATGAGGTGATTTCGACTTGAAACCAAAATACAGATATTGGGAAGATGAATTTAAAGTTATATAGGGAAATAAAATCACCTTTTAATCTTTGTCCATTCATTATGATTTAAGGGTTCACAAATGTTACTTTCATTCTTACATAAAAACCTTCATCTCACTTGATATTCCCTGTATATAAATTTAATTTGACATTCATATTAAGTGATCTATTCACTTAGTAAGTCAGACTTTGCGACCTCTTAATCTGAGTCAATTATTTTTTATTTTAATTTTTAATTTTTTTTTTATTAAAAGTTTATATCGTATAAATTATGCTTATAAAATTTTATACAAATTTAAAATCATTTAATATATTATTGAGATATATTAAAATTAATTTTTATGCACTTTTATTTGACACTATTAATCTCTACAAGTTTCAATAACATATAAAATAATTTTAAATTTATATAAAAATTTATATACGTCATCTATACAATATAAACATATTAGATTCAATAAAAAAATTAAAATAAATAGATTTAAATTTAGATGACTCATATTCTAGTAGACCACGTGATAATAATTTGATTTTCATCAATAAGGTAAAGTTGGTAAGGTAATACTTTCATGATTAAATTGCATATGTGGTCCCTTAACTTAATTTCAGTTAACGTTTTAGTCTTTTATCTTTTTTTTTTTTCCGATTTAGTTATTTATTTT
>JBBPBP010000003.1:4836389-4849035 GCA_037974735.1 Cicer chorassanicum
AGATTACTATTAGAGAACTTCTACATTACATGAGTCAATTCGACATATACAAATATATTTAATCTTTAAATTAATAGTTAAATAATATTGGTTGGAAAAATTATTTCTTATCATTTATATAAATTATAGTAACTAAATATTATTTAGCAAAATATTTTTTTTAAAATTTTTTTATTACTCATAATAGCGGATTTTGAACATTTTTACGATAAAATGTAAAAATTAGTAACAACAAAATAATGTTTTTTCTTATGAAACGATATTATCTAAAATGCAAAAATGAACACATAACTGTTTAATTCATAAAATTGATCATTTGTTAATTTTTTAATTTATGGAACAAATATACAAAACATCATTTAATAATGTGCATCACAATCTTAAATAAGACAATATATGGTAAATATATTCGTTTGATAGCATAACCATCCATCAAGATGCATGCATTTTACAACTAATTTTTTCCATTTATCACTCTATTAATAATGCTGAAGATGCATGCATTTGCATGCACTTTTCTTCTTTTTACCCACCCCTCATTAATTAAATTTGATTTCAAACTCTACAACAAAGGTAGTAGTGTGTCACTCCTTATATATAAGATAAATATTTACCTACACAATACTCCTTATATATAAGATAAATATTTACCTACACAATAGTTATTTTTCTTCAGCTCTGTGCATTACTATTCAGCTTAGTTAATAATTTTTTTTTTAGTTTTTGAGATGTTCTATGAGTTGTTGATGATTTTTTACATATTATTACCGTAGTTGATAAGGTTTTGATTTGTTTATGATTTTTTTGAAAATTTGCAGAATTGAGCTGAGTTTGAAAATGGAGTCTAAAATTTGCATGAACGTTGCATGTGGTACCTCCATGTCGATCCGATGGCACAAAGGTTGGATCTTGCAATCCGGTGAATTTGTCCTTCTTTGCGATAATTGCAGGTAAATACTAAAGAAAAGTGTTATCAACACATTATTTTTAGTATACTTCTTAATTAGTTGAAATTCAAACCGGCATCACTATATCATGTAAGTCTGACATAAATTTAGTAAAATTTATTTAAATTTCAATAAAGTATATGTTCTTACAAAATGTGTTATAGAATATGTTGGAAATATTATACTTTAGATTTTTTAAATTGTGTGTGCACATATGTATTGTGTGTATGTGTCATATATGATATTGTATGACCATATACTTCGAATTTTTTGTTCTCAATGTTGTAGCTGGTTAAATTTGCTTTTCCTAAAATGGCAATTTTATATTTTTCGATCTTTTATGACCCGTTTGATGGACCGGATATGATAGACACATGATAGGATAAGGAACAGGATAGAGATAGGATATGATATGAGCAGGATAAAGAGTTATCATGTCATGTGTTTGATGTGCACATGATAACAAACTTGATAAGATTAGTTTATCATATTTAGTGTTCGATGCACAACAGATAACAAGATGATATGATTTATATTTTGATAAAATGAAAAATTTGTCCTTACAATCTATTTAATTTTTTTTTCAAAATAACATTCATATAATTTTTTATAAATAAATAAAAATGCTAAAAAAATGTAAATAATTTATGAAGTAATTTTATATACTTGAAAAAATTGTGATTTCTCTATCTATCACAATTGAAGAATGACTCACTATCATAAAATTATGATTGCTCTATCTATCAAATAATGACTCACTATCAATAAAATGTAAATAATTTATGAAGTAATTTTATATACTTGAAAAAATTGTGATTTCTCTGTCAATCACGATTGAAGAATGACTTACTATCATAACATCATCTCAATTGATCAAACTCTCTAAAAATTCTCCCCTTAATCTCTTTCTATCCATTAGTCGATTTCTATCCATTGAAGAATGACTTACTATCATAAAAATTGTTAAACAAAGTCCAATAATCTCTAAAAACATTTGCTCTAACATTAGATATAGCATCACATTATTTTGTTCTCGTTAATTCATATTTACCTATATATAAATGTATCATCAACATTATTATTATTATTATTATTATTATTATTATAATCGACACAAAATAAAATTTCAATAAATCATAACACAAAAGATGGATGACAAAGAAAAATAATTATTATTTTTCATATTTTTTTATATTGTTATAGAATAAAATAAATAAGAAAACAACGAAAAACATTATAAGGAAATAAATATAACGTCACTCATAAATGATACTAAATGATATCGAGTACTCAAAGTTTGATTTTTTATTTTTTTTATCGGATGTTTGGTTTGGTTTTTTTATTAACAAACTTTTTAGTTTGGTTTTTTTATTAACAAACTTTTGAGTAGTCTTAACATTTTTCTAGTTTGTTATAACAACAAACAAGCCACAATTATAACAATTTGTTTCTAGTTTGACTTTTTAAGGATAATTTAGTCTTTTTAATTATTATGTATATATAATTTATTTTACTTAACTTATAAATCGGTTGATGCAATAGAACCCTAGCCTCCATTGTTTTCAACCCATTTATTAACTTCCATTAAAAGAGGCCGTAAACATATTATACATTTGTTTGAAATTGAACATTAGTTGCAATTACAAATTATGCTAGTTTTGATACTTTGAATTTTTGTGTATTACAGTTCTATCTATGAGCAATCAACATTTTGTGATGTGTTCCACTCAAATGAACCTGGTTGGAGACCGTGCTCTTTATGTGGCAAGGTACATTATGTAGTATTTAATTTTTTTTTTGGTGGTGAAATATAACATTTAGTCTAGTATTTAATTAACAATGCAACTTTGTTCTCTGCCCCTAGTTTTTGCATTTCGATATGCCTCAATAAGCTTATAATTAATGACACTAAATGTTTTCTTCATGTGTAGCGTTTCCATTGTGGCTGCATTGCCTCTCAATCACTACTTGAGTTGCGAGATAGTGGTGGCATAAGCTGTAAAAATTGCTTAAAGAATTCAAGACTTGAACATGTAAGATAAATTTATAAATTTGTTTTGCTCAATTCATTATTATATTATGTTGTAATTGCAAATATCTAAGATTTTGTTGGACACCTTATAGGTATGAAGGTGTATGGTAAGAGTCCTACATTTAAATGTGATATAGCTTAAGAGGTTTTCATAAATGGAGAATTCTAACCTTAGATTCGAATTTTATAAATATATTATTTCAAATCCAAAATCTATAACTTTCTTACCATTTTTTTTCTTAACTGTTTCCATAAAATTATTTTACATAAATTAAGAAAAATTATAAATAAATGAAAGAATGTAATAATTTTACATTAGTCATAAATGACCAGTGAAATGTTAATAAATTTGATATTGAAATTCATATGATAAAATTAAAATAAAATTATTGTTATATTAAAAACATAAAATGATATTTTATCTGTAGTAAAATATAAGTAAAAGTAAGTCAACAAATAGATGTATTTGGTATAAAATTTGAATCAAATACATCAGTTTTTATCGACTCACTTTTCTTTATATTTTGCTACAAAGAAATATTATTTTTTATTGATACTCAATTTCCATGTGAGTATATCTTAATTTATCACAATTTAATAAGGCAGAGATTAATTTATTTGTTAAGTGTGTTCTGTAAATTAAATCTGTTATTACTTGCATTATTCTTGAATTTCAAGTGCAAGGAATTAACAATGAGTGTTTCACAGTTTTCAAGCACTAAAAAGGGGGAGAGTTCAATTTCCCCTGCTATTGAAGAACTTGGAAGCAATTATGAATCATCTGAGCCAACAAAATCAGATATGAAAGTGAAGGATGCATATGAATCATTGAGTATGTCCCCTAATGCTCCTCCTTTTGGAAATTCAATTTCCTATGGTGAAAAGGAACAAAGTAAAAGTTCAAAGTCAGAGGAAAATGTGATCATGGCATCACCAATTCAAGTTGCAAGACCCTCATCAGCTATGAGAAGACCAAAGAATCACATATATCCCCGTTATTTGCCTAAGATTACTCATCAAGAATTACAGCAATTATCTGGAGAGTATCCTTTACTTTTCTAATTTTTTTTTTTAAGTATAGGTTACATTTTATATGAGGAGGGATCAAATTATATCAATATACTATATAGATATTATTATACTATTCAATATTTCTTTTTCTTTAGTTTAGATATTCATGTTATAAAACTGGTTGTTGGATTAAAAGTTACAATGATATAAATCATGTCTGTAAATTTTATATTAAATAAAATCGTTTAATTTATTATTGAGAAAAATTAAAATTAACGTAGTTTGATCAAAATGAATAAAATGTTAAACCTTAATATTTCTCAATGAGTAATTTTAAATTAACATTTAAATTTTGTAGACATGGTTTGTGTAATAGTAACCATATATTATACTTATGTAATAAACTTATGGTTGGAAAAAATATTTTGTTAACCATAACGCAATGATGTGTTGAAGATTAAAATCTACCATTGTGCCACTATTTGAGAAGACACTAACTATAAGTGATGTTGGTCGACTTGGTCGCATGGTTCTTCCAAAACCATGTGTTGAAGTAAGTTTTGTACCTAATTAATAAGCTAAATTTTTCTCTTAATGACCAATAATTTTATTCTTTTTTACAAATTTTTCTATAATTTTGTTGGAATTGAAAGTGGTATGAATTTTGCAGACATATTTTCCTCCTATTTCACAACCAGAGGGCATTTCATTACAAATTGAAGATGTGAAAGGGAATAAATTGGTGTTTCGATTTAGATTTTGGCCAAATAATAGCAGCAGGATTTATCTATTAGAAGGTGTACATTCTTGGATTCGATCTATGCAATTGGAAGCTGGAGATTTTGGTATATTTTATTATAAATTTTTACTTTCATCATTAGTCAATTTATTAATAGATACACCCCCACATGCCATTTTTTATATTAGTATCCACATCCACTTTTTTGTACACTTGTGATATCTGATTAGTCTATGTACGAAAATGTTGAAACTATAATTAATGATATAGCCGAATTAACCATATTTTTTATTGTGATTAATCAGATGTCTCAAGAATGTTAAAAAAAAAGTGGATGTACTCAACATTTCTGAATTAATATTCCATAGTCATGTGTCCTTAAATTATGGATAGATATATACATAATGTTTTCCTTTTACCAAAAATGTTGCAGTGACGTTTAGTCGGACGGAACCTGGGGAGAAACTCATAATATGGTTTAGAAAGGCTTCAATTTCTTCTAAACAGGTAACCGCCAACTCAAACCTTAAAAAATAATACCAGTAAAGATCTCGTGCAAGATAACACAGAGGATGACATTCTAGATCTATGATCTGTTTGAATTGACTTATTTGAATTTATGTACGACATGATAATTGTGAGACTGTTTGCGAGAGACGAATTATGACATGTAGGTAACTGTTTTCAACTTAAATTCTCTATTGATAGTTTATGAAAACGGTTTATAGTTTATATATAAATAATTTGACTTTACTTTATTTTCTAAAAATGATTTATATGATAAATGTTTATGCTATAAACGCTTAATTATTTTGTTGCTGTAAGTGATTGCTGTGATATATCATCTTTCAGTCACTAAAGGAAAGTGAAGAAACCACCCTAAATGTGGTGCCTGAAAATGTTGCTTCAGCTAGTGATGATGATATGAGTTTGCATGACATTTTTGTGTCTAAAGGCTTGAAAAGAGGTCTGCCACAACAAGAGCTAGTTGTTCATGAGAAGAAAAGAGCATGTGACATTGATTCAAAATGTAAGAGGCTGCAACTTATTGATAACCAAGATTCATTGGTGCTGAAACTTACTTTGGAAGAGGTTCAGGGTTTTCTTCAACCATCCCCAACAGTTATCCCAAACATTGTGGTCATTGATGATCATGTTTTTGAAGAATATGATGTGAGTAAACTATTATATAGCATGTCATTTTATGAGATATTCACTTTTTATTTGCAAATTATTCTTCTTGGATTCTATTTTCATTTTTCATTTTTCATTTTTCATTTTACATATACTATTATATTTTCATATGTTGAAACTTATTCATTCTTGTAAGTGTGTCATGTGTCTTTTTTTAAAATTTTATCTTTTAAATTTTTTTTTTCAATATACCACTCACACCCTGAACTTAGTGCATAGATAATTTTTGGTGGATGGCTCGAATGAATATACTCTAATACCATATACTTCAATACCACCTTATCACTCCTTTTAATCTTTGAGACTAATTTAATGACAAAAATCCATGAATGATTAATGTGACAATGCTCTAATCCATAAAGGAACACATTGAGTGTTTACTCAAAATTTAATTATACAACCTATTGAAGTATTAAAGTGACATTAATCTATGGAGGAACAAATTGAGTAATACTGTTAACTCAAATTTATTGTACAACTTTGTGTTGGTGTTGACTGGTAATTAACTATACTTAAATTCATGCAGGAACCTCCTATCATTGCAAAGAAGGGTATATTCGTAAATGGGTAAGATAAACATGTGTCAGTGTTTATGCTAATTATTCCTAGTTCAAATTTTCACTTACTACACCTATTTTCTTATTTTGCTATAGAATATTGTAAAAACTTTATACTTTGTTCCAACTTCCATGTCAAGCCAAAGTACTAATAGAGCAACCAATATATATATTCCTTAGGACTATTTCACTTGCATTGTAATTGAATCACAGGGTGAATGAGCAACGGATACAGTGTGATATGTGCTCAGAATGGAAGAAGTTAGAAGGATGTGTGGAGAATTTATGTGATCAAACAAGGTAAACATAATAAGACTTTCTGTTTATGGTTCAATGCAATTTTTAACAAATCTTGTTCTTAGGAGATTTTTAAGCTTTTTTATGATGTCATCAGGTGTTCATGCTCAGCTTCCATGAATTGAACTGGATAATCTTCTAAAAATGAACAAGGTAATCATTAATTTTCTGAATGTTGTATTGATAGTAAATTTAAATGTAGCTGTTTGCCTTGGTCCTGAAGCTGGTTTATAAAACAGATAAGTGATTAATTGATTTTAAAAGATCAACCACCATTCAATTGGTGGGTTTGTGACGGTAAAAATTGATTTTGCTTAAAAGTGAGTTGAATGTAAATTGATTTATGTTCAGATATATTTATATAAAAGTGAATTGAACAATAAATTTGAGATTAAAAATCAATCAATGTAGGAGGTAAAAGCTTCAAATTAGAATTAAGGCATGTTTGATTGGACCATAAGCATGTGAAAATCACGGTGTGCCGCCGTAATTTTGGCAAAAATTATACTTTGGAGTTTCAAGTTTCAACAAAATCATAGTACTACTGCAATTTGCCAAAATAATTGACAATCGAAATATGCACTCAATTGTAGAGGCAAAATTAATTTTAATCAAGGATATCCAAACATGTCAAAAACTAATTTTACCTTTCTAAATTTCTAAAATCAATTGTGCCTCATCCAAAAGTGAAACCATACAATTCAATTTATGATGTTTTTTTATTCCAGCTAAATACATATAATTTATTGTATGATGAAATTTGATAATATTGTTATGTTTGATTTTTTCAGATTCCAATAGCAATGGTTTTGATCTAAATGGCCTATGCAAAGAGCTGGTTTTTGACAATGGCATCAATTAATCTTCTAAGTAGCCAATCACATCTGGTGGGTGAAGACTTTCATTGTTGTTGAAGTATATTCATAATTTAGTTTGATTAGGGATATTGATGAATTATGGTTATCAAATAAGTTTTCTGTTCAAACTTGTACTTTCTTTGGGAAAAATTGTTGTTATTTTGAGACTTTATGTCACCCTGTTTTATTAGAGCTGTCACTTAAAAAAAAACGTACTTACCTTTTTCTAGTTATCAAAGAAACCAAAATTTTGCTACCAGGAGAAAGGAGAAAAATGCTAAAATTATATAAATTTTCATATATATAAATAGGGTTATTAATTGAACCCAATTGACCAACCTTTGCACTATCTACAAAAGAACATCCTCTCGGCATCACACTGAGGGATTAAAAGGTGGAAAAACCACAACTTTATCTCCTATAAATTTGTGTTGAACCACACCAAAAAAATAATTAAAAAAAATAAAAAATGAACATTATATAGACAGTCAAAATCCTTCAACACTAGCCCTCCTCGCCGAGGACGACGACTTGCGGCTTTCTTGCCTATCAAGCTCTTCCAAGGAGAGAGTCGAAGAACAAGCTCGAGGTGGAAGGACAGGCACCCCGGACCATCTTGGAGGGGAAATTGGTACCGGTGCTACTGACGGCCGTGACGGAGAGAAGCTCAACCTAGGTGCAGGGCAGACGATACCATTAAGACTTGGCGATCTCGACATTTCTCTTCCAGATAATGCTGCTGGTTCTTGCAACGGGAACCTGCAAGAGTATTTCAAATCCTGTATCATTTTTAGATTCTCAACAACAGTTCTCATGGTAGGTCTTTCCGATGGCTCCTTTTGAAGACATCTTTGTGCAATGTCGGCTATTGTTCTTGCTGCTTTAGAAGGAAAGCGGCCTTTAAGTTGAGGGTCCATGATCAGCGATAAACGATAATTATCGGCTAGGAAAGGTTTGCTCCATTTGACTAAATTCCTCTCTTCCTTCGGGTGACGGCTATCGAGATTCTTTCTTCCGGTAAGTAACTCCAGAAGAAAAATTCCAAAGCTCCACACATTGCTCTTTGGGGTCAACATTCCTTTCTCCAGTGTCTCCATCGATAGGTTTCCAACAGCCTGAAAAATATTAAATTCATAAATAAAACAAATATTCATGATAAATATGAAGATGATAAGGTAGAGAACATTAGCTGCAAGTACTTACAGATGAACTGCTGGAAATCTCTTCCTCAGGAATATGTCCAACACAACCATATCCGGAAAGCTTAGCACTAAAATCTTTGTCAATCTGTATGTTGGCTGTTGAGAATTCATTATACATTGCCTGCAGATATAAAGAGCTATATTAACAAAGATAAAGATGCAGACATAATTGTTAAATAGGTCAGTGGAAACATAAAACTAAACAACACATGTAAACAGATAAAGCTGACACGACAGCATGAAGTTTCTTCAGTTCAACATATCCAATATGATTTTCATACTAATTACCTGAAAAGGCCCTTCTTCATGCAAGAAAGTAAGACCTTGCGCAGCACACATTGCAATTTTCATTCTTGTATTCCAATCAATTGATGGTCCATCAGATCTACCATACAATAGGCGGTCCAAGCTTCCATGGTATAGTCTCTCATAGACCAACATTCTATGTTCTGAACCATCACGAGCGTGAAATCCTAGCAATTTACAAAGGTTTGGATGTTGCAAAGATGCAAGAGTATTAACCTCGTTTATGAATTCCTTCAATCCCTGAAAAAAATACATACTTTTAGATGACTCTAAGATAATAATGCAGGCCTTATTTCTTTATATTTGATCATCTCTCACTATTAAGATGACCAATTAGCATGCATGCATGAGAATACCAATATATAAAATTATAGTAATGCAGTACTGCGAAAAGCACCTGAGGTGATGGGTGAAGACGTGTGACAGTGGCTTCAAACTTCTTTGAACTTGAAGGATCATCACCAAAGTAAGCTTTGTATATGGTGGACGAAAGACATTCTGACATGCATCGATCAGAAGAGAAATTGTAGCAAGCAGCAGCAATTTCCTCATACGGAAAGTTCCGAAGTGACCCAGTAGGTGGAAGCGGCAAAGGTCCGGAAGCATGTAGAGGACCACTAGCAGTCCCCAACTTAAAGCTGCCGATAGCCTTCAATGCATTTCCCCCCTGAGGAGATGGAAGTGGTAAAGGCTGTGGACTAGAAGAACGCTGCTCCTTCATTGATCCTCCTCGGTATTTTGATTCTTCTTGTTCCTCATACTCAATTGAGGCCAAAGCATCTTGATCTGCTGCATCGAGAGTTGATGGAGCAGATAATGCTCGTATTCTATTGCTAGTGACTTTATTAACAAGTTGAATGGGTTTCGCTGTGGTACTAAAACTAGGAGGTGCAGATCGTAATGAACGAGTAGGAGGTTGAGGTTCAGGAAGTACTGAAGGCGCATGCTCATTATGGCTTACACGTTTTACATATACAAACTGATCGCACTTCTTCTTCTTGCTCTTCAATACAGTGAAACACCCCATCCTTTGTACAGAACTCGGCTGTTGTATAGAACTGTTTATCTCTGCAAAAAAAACAAGATAAAATGAGCATACATTAAATTTATACATCCCAAATAAACTTAGTATAGTTCAACATGCTACAGTTTGACGTCCCTCGAGATATAATGCTAATATATATTTTCCAAAGACATAGTCTGGCAATCCATTTTAATTCTCATCAATTATGAGGTAGGCACATGATAGAGTAATGCTTAAAGGAAAAACAAGAAAAAATGATAAAGAGATCGATGTAATTGGAATACAACAGAACAGAACTGAGATTCCTGTGATTCCAACACAATGCCTGTCATTTAGTGTGTGATTCTAGGAATAAAATGCAACTCCATGTGATCTGTGTTCTGGAATTAGGACTCACATTGAAACACATGAATCAAATTTCAATTCATGTGATTCCAATTATCAAGTGCCAAACTACTAATATATGTGCATCGGTGTTTCATCATTAATTTTCCAGTAGCTGCCCAATTTGATCCTCAAAAGATTATGTTGGTCCTAAAATGATGATTTTGTTGTATGACATAGATTTGGTTTTAGTGAACAGTAACTTTGTGCTCACATCTTATTAACTTAAAACAATAAAGCATACACAATCTCCTCTTTATCCCTAATTTTTCATTTTCAATTTTCTTTTCATTCCTTGTTCCTAAATTTAATGTAAAACGCTACAACTAATGAATAATTTGTGAACCTATCGCCTCATAAGCCTTATTTCCAACATGTGTATCCATCACGATCCAAAATAAATGGTCTAATAAAATTACTTTATTTCTCCAATTTCACTCAATAATTTCTACAACAATTATTATTATAATAATAATAATAATAAATTATTATTATTTTCAAATAAAGAAAAAAAAAATAGCAAGTGAGCAAAATGCTTATGTGCAAATGAATAAAATTACCCAATTACTAAATCCTTAATATATCCACATACACAACCTTTCCAGAAGCTCAACTACATAAAAAGCAATTCAGATCCATAAAATTTTAAATTTTTAATATAAACCCAAATATTCAATTAATTTTTACTATATCAACGCCACAAAAATTAAATGAATTTTCCAAGGTGGAAAACTTCATCCCCACCAATAATTTTCCAAATTAAAAAAAAACATGAATCATACTGTAAAACAAGTCTATTCCAGAGATTGAAGAAAATAATCAGAGAAAAAAACACAAAAAATTCCAAAGCAAAATTGCAGAGAAAAAACACTCAAATTGCACGAATCGAGGACAAGGAGGAAAAATGAACGAACCTGGGGAAGAAATGGTAGCTCATGCAACTCAAAGTGAAGCGATTCACGGCAAAGAAAATGGTAAAAATAAAATGAAACCTTTGTAGTTTTATTCGTCGACAAAAAAAACCCCTTATCGAGTCAAAGAAAGCAGATTGGAAAAGCTGTGAAGTGAGAAGATTTTAGAGAGAGAATGAAGAATATTGAAGATTGTAGTGAGAGAGAGAGAGAGAAAGAATAAAAAAGAGTATTATGAGAGAGAAAATGGAAGCCAATGAGCAGTGGTCAAACCTACCCAACACACAGATTTATTTAACTCATTAAAATAATATATTTTTCATTAAACACCAAACAAGATCTGCTTTTTTTTTTCTTTTTTCCATCTTTACCCTTTTCTGCTTTTACTTTATTTGGCTCCTATTTTTGGGTTTCTTCCTTCAAAATTCAAAATGACTTTGAATGCTCCTTTTTTATTTATTAATGTATTGTAATGTAAAATTATTTTCCATAAATAATAAAAAATATAATTATTTATTATATAAATTATTGTTTTAAAAAATTACAAATTTATGTTGATATATCAAAATTAACAACCCTCGTTAATATAAATTAGTTTATATTTCCGATACATATTAATATTTTTTGTTAGAGTTATAAATAGATTCATTTTGAATCTTATTTTTTTGACTGAAATCTTTGACAGATTCAGTTTCCTTTGTATGAATTCTATCTTTTGACCGTCAAATTTTCTAAATTCTGGGATCTGTTACGTTTTGGTTTGCTTTTAGATAACTTTTACTCTAAGGCTCTCTTTGAGAATTTTTATGGGAGAGGAGGGGTTTTAGGATGAGAGGAGAAGGAAAAAAATTATACTTTTTTATGAAATATTTTTGTATAGAATGATAAATTAATGTTTATAATTAATATATTTTTAGTATTAAAAATATTATAACAATATATATTAGATTCAAATAATTTATCAAAATCTTCTAAAATTCTCTTTTATTATTGTCTCCTAGGGATTTTGTATATCAAAAAAAAATCTCAAAGTCTTTTTCTTCAAAGCTCTTCCATTCTTTCTATTCCATCCTTCTTCTTTTTCTTTTTTAAAGCTTTCACCTTTCTCTTTTAAACCCTCAAACACATCCTAAAGAAAAAATAGTGATATTATCAAAATTTCTAACAATTATATAAATCATTATC
>JBBPBP010000003.1:4878980-4908915 GCA_037974735.1 Cicer chorassanicum
TTTATTGTTAGTTTTAATCATAGAGTTATGAAATTAAGTCGTGATGGTTATGTTTTAATTATATACTTTGTGGTCATTTAAAATGGTTGTTACATTTTAATTATTAAAATGTCATTAAAATAGTGTGATGTATTTATATGTAATGAATTATCAATAATAACTTAATATGAAATTAAGTTTGTAATAATAATTATATTTTTTTTATTAATTAGAGATGTATACAAAATTATGGCATAATGAAAAATAGAGAGTGATTATCCATCAAAGATAAGGTTAGTTTTATTTTTTATTTTTTTTATTTTATTTTGTGGTTTATCATAGGTGCCTTCACTAGAGTTATCTTATTCATAGTGCTGAACCATAAACATGAACAAATTATATTTTTCTAATTGTTTGTCGTTTCTTCTTCTTGTTTTTGTTGAGGAGTTATTTAGTCCTCAATGTTTTTAAAATTTATTTATTATTTTTAATACATGCATTAAGTCAAAATAATTTTGTCCGAATGAGCTATTGGTGTGAACCGTAGACAAGACTAAAACTCTGAAGCCATTTTCCCATATGCGATTGAGTTAGTACTTATGGCCGAACTACAAACAAATTTTTTTTATTATGCTATTTGAGATTGCTCTTAGCTAAAGTGAATTATAATACTTGTTTATATCCAATTATCTACTATATATAGTTGAACTAAAAATCTAAAAGAATAAAAGAGTTGAAAATGACAAAATTCAGTTAAGAAAAATCATTTTGTGGTTTAAGAATTCAAAAGTGTTCAACGAGTCCAAAAAAATATTAGTTAAAAAAAAACAAATGATTTGTATAAAAAAAAAAACTGAGTAGACATAAATAAATAAAAAGGACAAATTAAAGATGGGTAAAATTAAATGGAGAAAGAAAATGACTTGAATATAAACTTTGACCCAACTAGGAAGTCACCGAAGAGTTACAAAATCTCACATATTCCCTTGATATTTGGGTGAGAATTGAGGAATCATGAAAGAATAATGTTGTGTAAGCGACAAAACTTTGTATATACAATATACTCTCCACCAAAATTTAAGAAGGAATAGAAAAAATGATTCTTCCACCAAAGTTGATTGGACTAAGAAGATAGTAGAATTATTTTCATGAATGATGTGTGAGATACAAAAGTTAAATTGATAAATAGAATGTGAGATGAATTGTAGAGGCATATGAAGGGTGTCATATAAGAATATAAATGATGTGACACAAATATTATGACATGACAAATAAGTATATGATGTGTCATTCAATAAAGTTGAAAGTTTATTTATTTATTTATTTATTTATTTTGATCTTTGAAGAGATGGTAAATTCAACTATAATTAACTTACACAATTGTGAGATATATCGGCATTTTCCAGTTGAGCTATGGCTTAAGGACGAAAGTTTGTTTTAATATATGATAAAAAATATTATGAAAATGATGTAATGTATAAATTATACCATAATTAACTCACACAAAATTCCAGATTCGAACTCGGGACAAAAAATTTAATCAAATAATATTGATATTTTCCAATCTAACAATATCAGTATTTGTTAGTTAAGTTAGGACTTAAAGACTGACGTAATAATATATATATATATATATATATATATATATATATATATATATATATTTCTAAAATATGTGTTTGTTTTGGGAAGTAATTAATTTTATTTTTGAAAAATTAACCAATTGAGGGTAATAGTCATACCACAACAATTGGTTGCTGATCGTACACAGCTAGATCCAAAATATTATTTGCGTTCTAAAGTGTTTTTCTAGCACTTTCATTTGAATTTATTGATGGGACCATAATACTCAATCATACTCATTTTTTGGGTGAAAATATTATGCAATCTTAATTTTGAGATTTGGATTAGGTGCATTTGGATATTGCTGAAGTCACTCAACGTCACTGTTTAGAATTTGAGTGCCTTGGATGAATCAAGGAAATAGTGCTTCTATAATTTTTTTTTTAAGTTTCTATAATTATTTAAATATTATATTCTTTGTATTTGTTGTTGTGATATTATTAATAATTCGTTTACAATTAAAGTTCTTAAAAGTAGTATTTTTAATTGAAATTAAAACAACGTTATTTATTCTATCATATGGCATAATAGTTTGAAAATAAGATTTTAACAAATGTAATTTAGAAAAACTTCTTTCCGCGGTTGAAATAGTTATATAAATAGTTAATATTATTCTATAAGATATACACGTATTATGAAAATAATTAATTTTTTTTAAAGTATCAATAATATATAACTTGAATTTTATTCAATTATTAAAACTTTTCTAATAATTTTTAATTCTTCAAATAATATTTTACCGTCAAAATCAAGAAAATTGTCTATTGTGGACAAGTTTCAAGAAGTTTACAAATTGTTTTGAAGTCAGTGTCAAATTCTCTATATTTTTTCATTTACCTAATAGTTTTTTTTTTTTTTATCTTAGAAGATGTGGTCAATTTCAACATAATTAACATATACAACTGTGAAGTTCTGGGTTCGAATATGAGATAAGACATTTAATCTAACCATATCGACATTTGTCAGTTGAACTAAGATTTAATGACACCTAATCATAAATTTTAGTAGCTCTTTAGCTAATTAAACCTTTTGGCATTAAAAATATTGTGACTTGTGAGTGTTAATATATAAGAGATAGAGAAAATTTTGAGTGTTCAATTATTCATATTAATATTTTAGTTTTAGTACCTCAACTAGACTCTTCAACTATTAAAATAATAATACAATCATTCGATTTTATTCTTCAATTTAGTAAATCACATGTATTTATTTAATTTGTATTGTTTATATTTTTTTTCAATAACTCTTGTATATAACATACAATTTTATTTTAATATTTATATATCTAAATATCAAATATTTTTTTGTTGGCCATAAAAGATCACATGTTAAAAAATTAAATATAAAAATATTATCTTGAAAATTGTATGTTTAATTATTTTAGAGTTTAAATTTTTTCTTAAAATTCCACCCAAACTTTCTATTTTTTGTTCTTTAACATATGTCCTAAGTCACTTGTTAATAACACCCTTTTTATTACCATGATAGTACTCTAAATTATATCGATGCATTGACATTTATAGATGGAATTCACACATTAACACTATGCTTGGAATAGGTGATTGTTGAAAGAAAGGAAATGAAATAAAATAAAATACATTAATCAAAATCCTTTCTATCCTTTGGTTTGTAGTTGACCAGCAGGGAAGACAAAAAAATTTAGTGGACCATACTTTGGAAAACATTATCTCTAAATTGAAATGAAAACATTGAGAAACGAGGAAAGACAATTAAAAGTACAATATTATCCTATTTTATTACGGTTATTTTCATTTTTTATATTTTATTTTTTTAGATGGATCATATTTTTTTATATAGATATTTTTGTCATTTTATAAATATGATTCTTTCTTTTATGCGACTCTTTCCTTTTACTTTCTCTCATACCAAATCATCCAACAATTATAACTTTTTCTATTTTTTTTTTCTTTTTCTGTTTTCATTTTCTTCATTTTTAGGATGTGATTGGTTTGATTTAGGAGAAATATAGAAGAGAGAGTGTGATGAGAGTGATGTAGAGAGAGAAAAAAAAAGTAGACCTCATTACTTTTTACAATTAAATAGAGAAGAAAGAGATGAGAATTACACTTTTGTTACTAATTTTTCATTTATGCCCTTACTTTTTCTTAATTAAATGTTATTTTTAAGGATATTTTTGTATTTTTAGAAAATAATTAATATTTATCTCTTCTCTATTTTTCTTTCATTTCTCTTATACTAAACAATACATCAAATTTTCTTTATTTTTCACATCTTTCTCTCTTCTCTTAATCTCTCTTATCTATTTATACTATTCACAATTTCTCTTCACAATCAATTACACCTTTACTTTCTTTCTTTCTTTTACTTTTTCTTTTAAAAACCAAACATAGTGTAAACCAAACATAGTGTAAACGCCTAATTGAGGAGATTTGTTAATAATGGCTTTCAAAGGATTAAGTCATTTAATTAATATATTATCGGAAAAGGGATTGACGAGATTATGTGTCTTACTTAAGTACTTAACTTGATCGATTGCCTCTTTACAAATATAGAGATTTTTATTCACTAATAATTCGTACTTGGAACATTTATTGTAAATACCAAATAAAAAACCATGCATTGTTGAATAAAAACTTGGGTAATGGGCTTTTACGGATCACAACGATACCTCTGTGAATGTCAATTTCTAAAACGTCCTTTGTACAAGATTGTTATACCCTATACCCCAATTAACTCTCAACTCCCTCAGATCGAAGGAAAAGACATAAATACTCTCATTTAAATATTAAAATTTATTATTTTTTACCGTTCCACCATTTAAGTTTGCCGTTACAGAAGTGAATACCAAAATTTTCATCTTTTTTGGAAAACTTTTTTTAAATTTTCTTCTACACAAGTTACACTTAGGAAAACTTAAAAAAAAAATTCAGTACAGAAGACAATTTCCAGACATCTTATTTGAAGTTTTCCGGAACTACCGGAAAACTTATTTTAACATTTCCGAAACATATACGAAAAAACTTTTTTGAAATTTCCGAAAAAAGTTTTCCATAAGTTTTTTTTTTTAATTTTTTATTACTTTGTTATTGATTTCATTTATTTTTTTAAGAGATGTGTATTAGAAAACTTTTTTACTAATTTTTCGGTACATGAATTTATTGATACACAACTTTTTTAACCTTCTGTATCAAAAAATTTTTAAAAAAATTTCAGGTAGACACATTTTTAACCTTACAAAGTTTTCCGATTAACACATTTTTAACTTTCTGTATCGAAAATCTTATAAAAAAATTTGTGTACTGAAAAACTTGAATTATTTAATAGTTGGTAAAATAATAAAAAAAACTAAAAATAAAATTAACATTTTTAAAATACTATGGAATATAGATAAAATTGAGGGTATAAGGTATAACTTTCTTAGGACAAGTATTGGGAACTCTTGTCCCACATTTTTTTTATAGATATACCCTACACCTCACATATATAGTTCATATTTCTATATTTTCGATCTTTCACTTTTAACTTTGTCTTTTACCTCTATTCATTTTAATACTTTTTATAGTAAATAAGTTCGTATTCATTTTTGTTTATACAGAGTAAATGTCTATTTATAATGCACAAATTTTTCAATATTGATAGGTTTAATGGTAAACAACATTTTTACCACAAAGAGCTTTTGCGTTAAAAAGAAAAATGATATATACACTTCGTCCTAAAATAAAAATAAAAATAAATTAAAGATATTCAACATATTTAGTTTAAATTTTAAATAAAAAACATCATTTTTATTTATTAATTTTTTTTATACTTTGAAATATGCTGTAAATGAATTTTTTAATATAACAATGTTTGAAATATGCACTATAATTGCATTAAACAATTTTTTGACAGACTACAAACATTATTATTACAGATATATCAATTTATTTTGTCTCACTTTCGCTTATACTTAAGGCTGAAGAGAGTACAGTTGCTTTTAATTTGTTGAGTGTAAATATCATTAATGAAAATTGTATCACAGTAGACAGAGACTATAGATAGTAAACTTTGTTCAATATACACCGTAAATGAACTTATTTATGGTATATTTTTTCTCAAAATCTATATCGTAAATAGCTAACAAAAATTATATGTAAATACTAATTACTGTACATATTAAATATTGTTAGCATAGAAAATTGGTGCTTCGTAAATGAATATTTACATATCATTACTCTTGAAAATTTAAAAGTCAGACCAAAATTATAGGTATTAGTTGCATTAATTAGTTAATAAGACTGGTTTTTTTTTTTTTTTTTATAAATACTGAGAGTGGAGAATTTGTGGGATACCCTTTTCCGATGGAGATTTCAAGAGAGAGGAGTTTGGGGGTTATTAATGTTTGAAATATATGAATTTTGAAGAAAATCAAAGGAAGAAGATGAATGTATTGATTGCAGATAAAAATTAACTAAAATTTTGAGTTTGAATATGAGACATGATATTCAGCAAAAATATTTAAAGACTAAAAATTTATTTAACTTTTTATAATATTACCTTTAAATATGTCACAAATTGATATAAATCAATATATTTAAATTACAGAAGATATTAATAAATTTATAATTTAACATAAAATATAAAATTTAATAAAATAATAGTACTAAAAATGTTTATGTACAAAATAGAAGTAGATGGATAAAGCTATTTAATGGCTTGTAACATGATATTTTTAATTAAATAAGATTTTATGATCTTTTAATTTTAAAAAGTCTAGTTTGACCTCAATATATCTTAGGCTAAGTCATAGAGTTATATAAATAGGTTGGTCTTGTCTTGTCTATTTTCACCCTGTTTATTCTCATGCATTCAATCCTCAAGGGATTTTAAATAATAGGTGAAAAAAAGGACTATATATATAATTGCTAATTATACATCTGGAACTTCAAACGCAGTATACGTATTATAAAATTAGTATCTGACAAATCCTTTTTGAAGAAACTGGCCAAACCCCATTAGCTATTACATTGATGAACACATGGTACAATAATGGGTACATACATTCAAAACCAAAGTCTTCACCATGAAGCATAGCATACCCTTTTCAATTTATTTAAATAGTAAAATAATAATAATAATAGTAATAATAATAAGTTTGTTTGTATGCACCGGAGCATCATACATTGAAGCGATCAAGTTGCTCATTTACAAGCTGCAACACAAGTAAAAATCGATCAACAAGTGACTTTGGGATTAACAGTTTTTTATCTTCATTTATATTTGAAAATGTATGCATTTTCACATATATATATATAATAAAAACTAAATTAGAAAAATATAAGTGAATGTATATTTTTAAACATTAGCTACGTGACTATTTCTCTCTCGGATAAGTCTTATGATTCACTGTAGTTGGTGAATGGTGCAGTCATACCGTCGGTGCATCGGTGCATGTAGATCCTTGCATTTTTTTGTTTTTTTTTTTTATTTATTATTTTTTATATCGTATAAATAAAATATCGAATATGAAAAAAGAAATATATTCTATTTCTATAGACCAATATTATTCTATTTAATTAAATAAAAAGATAGAATATATAAATAATAACAATATAAACTCTTTGATTGAACTCAAACAATGATTATTTAAAGTTCAGCAAGTAAATCAAATGTATTATAATTACTGATCAAAATTTGATGGCTGAGATTCTCTTGCAGTCAACTAGTGACTACAGGAAATCTATTTCCGAAATTTGACTAACTTATAATGAATTTAATAAAGTATAAGTTTTCTAAATTTTTTTAGATAAATAAATATTAGTAAGTTAATAGTTATATTAATTTCATGTTCAAACTCTAGATCACATTTTTTGTAAAAACATATTTACTAATTTATAGTGTATTGGTGACTTCAAGTGAGGGTCCAAACCAGTCCATCACCACCATTGAAAAATAAATTAGTCATTAACTTAAGTAATAAAATTAATAGACAGTTTTCGATTAATTGTCTTTATTTAGTAACATAGGTTTCATGTGACATTGCAATAAAGTTTTTAAAAGTTTCTCCATATCACGGTCAAATTTGCATTGGAGCGCGAAATTGATCTATAAAACTTGAATTCAAACATATACTTAAATTTTCCGTTATCAATTGCCACCATGAACCACAAAGGAGGCTCGTCATTGCAAATTTAAACGCTTCTCTTATATCATTTTATATTCATTAGTTAATTCAACAATTAATTTTATTAATTTAAATTTCATCAACTACTTTCTTCACTATTAAAATTAAACTTATCCGCTATCAACTGACTTATTCAACGTCAACTAGTTTTTATCGTATCAAAAGTCGTGTTAAAATCATGTTAATTTTATCATTACTAACGAATTGTACAATTAATGATGTAAGAATTATGTGTGGGTTAGATTAGATGAATGTACCTGTCACAATTCATACCGACTCTAAAATTGTAGGGCAAGCGAATTCCGCAACTTTGGGGAATGAGTGAAAAAGCAGTAGCATTGATATCAGGCATTTTGCTAGCAGCTTCTTGAATGCAATGGCAAGCTGCAATGGTATCCTTGCCATTATTGATGATATTGTTTTTAAGGTTCATTGCTTCATAACAACAATCCTGTGGAACACTGGCTCCACCATTTCTTGCAAAACATTTGCATGCCTCCAAAGCAGGTTTCACCTGACAACATGTCAATGCAGCCGTTGATAGAATTGGTGCACCCAATGCTATGCATATTATCAGTGCTAACCAATTGAATTTCACCACATTGCTTCTAGCCATCATATAATTATAAAGTTTATTAAATTATTATCTATTGATGACTAGTGAATTGCAAAACTTGTTTGGAATGGAATTGATTTATTAATTAATCTTTTGGAAGTTTTTAAGGGGTTTTTATGTGGTGTTTTTCTCTTTTGTTTCATGAAAAGTCGCTAAACCGAAGGTATTGGTGGTCAATATGATTCATTAGGTGTTTCTTTTTACTATTTTTGGAATGTCCTGATTGTGTCACAAGATTTATAAATGATGTGCTGGATTTGATGTCATATAGTTTCTTTGGTGCGGATTTGAAGCATCTAATCTTGATCGAACCGTCTATATTTTGACTATGACTATATCGTCCGTCCAAAAACAATATAAAAAAATTATTAATCTCTTATACCTGAATTACAATAAAAAGGTACCGCCATCACCATGCTTGATGGAAATAAATATATGTCATACTTAATCTTATCTTATGAGACTAAATATAGGACAAAAAATAATCAAGAATAAAGTATGTTCTATAATGTAAATGTGATGTGAAAATGTTATGATGCATAAGTGGCCAACTAGACACAAAGGACAAGATATTAGATTAGAATTGAAAGTAGTGGATATAAATTTGGAGTAGCACCATTTGCAAAAAATAAAATAAAATGTTTGGCAATTGAAGAGGAGATAAATATAAGCACCACTATATAAAGAATCGTGTAGTCCATCTTTATGTTGGTAAATTGTTAACGTAATAAAAATAAAATATCAACACGAATCATAGCTTTATATAGTTCGCACTATCTTCCAAAAGATGCATATATTATATATATAGTGTTCATTTTATTTTACAAGCTTGGCATGAATATTTTTTTTTTGGTGTGAAAGAAAACGTGGATAATTAGAAGCCACAAAAAAGTAAAGGAAATGCATAGTATTACATTGCTTCTGGTTGTGTTCTTTTTTCTTTTCTTTCAATTGTACAAAAAAAAAAAATAATTATACTATTTTTTAAAATTATATTTCTTTCTCATATAGTGAAAATAATCAAATTCAACACATGAAGATTAGTTTTGCGAAAATTGATTCAAAATTAGAATTAGAATAAACATTTCAAGGATGAGTTAGTTTGACATGTTTGTAATATGATACTGTAAAAAATTTCCTATGTTTGTTAATCATTAATATATTAGCACATTATTAAAAATTTAAGATTAGAAAAATCACTCTACGACTGAACCTTTTTACAACATTGAAAAATATGGAAACAAGCAATTGAAACCATGAGGATGAAAAACATCCATTAGTAAAAAAACTATACAGACAAAAAATACACTTCAGCCAAATAAATACAAGACAAAAAGGTCTTAAATGTCTCTTGCTCAATAATGCATCAATCAATATCTTATTTTTAGCAAGTGCAATACCATTCAAAAATCAAATACCAATCAATTTGCCTAAACTATATCAATATGCCAATGTAGAACAACCAACAGATCAAAACTACCAAATAACACATCAAAATATTGATTGCAACTAAGTTACTATATTATATTGTTTTGCTTGTGCTGTCCCTACGCAGCAGTAGCATAATATACATCGCCGTCGTTTTTTAACTTTTGAAAACTTTCAACACCCTTTGCATACAGCAACTTTACAACGAATTACTCTGACACTAAAAAATAGTTTCTTAACACAGGAAATGTCTAAACCAATGTGTTCCTTTACAACAAGATCAATTAGATAATGTAAACAATCCTTTTTTTTTTCTTTGCTCTCTCAAAAAAGTCTATAAACAACATTCTATTCTTTTGTTTGTCACCTTAGAGGTTGGTTACTCATGAATGCACTAAAATTTATATACTGTAACATGGCAACTCTTGTCATCTACAACAAAAGGGAATGGTAATAAGGTTTAGCACTTACTGTTAGTTTTTTAACCTTTTCGAAGAAAACAACTGGCGAAGAAAAGCAAACTTTCCTTTGTTCCGGGCAGAAAACTCGGTAATGGTACCATTACTACTTGTTGCCGCCTCAGGTTCATTGTCGGGTTCTGGCAAGGAAGGAAGAGATTGTGGCGAGAGTGTGAAGAGAAATTCATTGAGCATCCGGATGATTTGACTAAAGCTTGGTCTCAAGTTAGGATCTTCAACCCAGCATGATTGTATGACGAAAGCAAGATCGGGGGATATGTCATCTGGAATTCTCGGCCTCTCTTGCTGCAATCACAAACGCAAACCATTTCATGATTAGCAAATAGCAACAATACAATAACTCCCAAAAACTAGCTTTGAAAGTGCGCAAACTAAGGACAAGATTACTTTCTAAAAGCATTTTCAGCTTTCATTTTAAATCACTAACAAGGAGATGGAAGACTCACGTAGTAAACAATTATGATAGAGAAAAGATGGAAGAATGCATTTCTAGTAACAATGAAAACAATGTTACATCATTTTCAAAATTTCTAAAACACCTTAGATCTGTTTTAAAAAGTTGTAAAAGAAACTGGTGAGAGATGTATTTGATCTTATATTCTCTTACATTTATTACTTCAAGTGAAAATGAAAACTGGAAACATGGAAAGTAAACGGGCCCTAATAAATTAACTACAACCCTTTAACATGAATAAGGTAAGGCCTACTACAATTATCCTCAGATCATAGTAGAGATATTTGTATCAACATTTCCAACTTGAGGCAAAAATATAACTAGCTGATTGATGAATAAACAAACACTTGGTAATTTCGGATTGAATACCTTGAAGGCAGCAGCATAAGCAGCTTGTAAATTAGACATTCCTTCAAAAGGCATGCGATTTGTTAGTAGCTCCCACAAAACAATCCCAAAGCTATACACATCAACCTTGTTGTTATAGTGCTTTTTCTCTCCCTGGCGCAATGTTACGGTACTGTACAACTGTAAAAACAATGCTCTATTCAGTCGATAAAACATGATTGGACTCCCTGGTGCACATTTTTGGATAGTTGTCGGTAAAACAATAAAATCACGCTCCAAAAAAGACGGCATACCTCTGGTGCCATCCATCGGTAAGTTCCTGTTTCTGCAGTCATCATCTCAGTCACAGATTCTTCTCTCGCAAGACCAAAATCTGCAAGTTTTACAGACTCCTTATTTGCTGTAAGCAAAAGATTGTCTGCATTGTGACAGTTTCAAAAACAACACTTATTAAGTTTAGAGCTCATCGGTATATATCTTGATTTAACATTCTACCATTAATGCCAAAAGTTACTTTCATTTTATGTAATAGAGAGCAATTGATAGGAAGTCCATACTCTATCAGCAATGTTCTAATCCATAATGAAACGTCTACATACAATTTTCAAAAGCGTATATACATAGTAATACCAGGTTTCAGATCTCTATGTATGATTCCGTTAGCATGCAGCCAATCCATGGCTCGAGCAATATCAAGCGCAAAGTTTATGGCCAGATGAAGGTCTAATGGTTTAGGACGGATACTCATCAAATACTTTCGCAGTGACATCCCTGGCAAAAGCTCTGTAACTATCACCATTAGAGGATCCTTACACGCTCCAATAAACTGCAAAAGAATAATCCGAAGAAAATAAAAATCAACTTAGTCAGCGAGATCATTATCTTCTATCAGATGAAACCAAACATACTTCACATAGAAACATAGGCTTTGGTAAAACATAACTACATAAAAACATTAAAGATAATCGGCTCAATGGCATCTACCTTTACAAGATTGTCGTGATGAACACGAGACATCATATTAACTTCCCGAGCAAAACGATTTTCAAGGGAAGCTCTTTCTTCCGACGTACTTCCACGATGAAGAACTTTGATAGCAACAATTTGATCTACATATCTGGAGAATTATTAAGTCAGTTGTTCATAAGTAAAATCAACAGCATATAGTAGAAAATAAAATTGACAAAAACCCCAACTGGATTAGTATAAATTTGTGACATCTAGTTATTCACTTCTTGAACTAATAATTACTCACAGTCAATACTCAACAGTCAACAACAAAACAGAAGCAATTTTTAGCTGAAAGTACTAACCAAGCAAACATGGACTTCTTATTTAGCATTAATCCATAACATAAACAACAAAATAGAATGAATCCTCAAACTAATGTAGCAAAAATTTACATCATAATGAAAACTATGAAATGAAATACAATCAATCAGGCTATGCCACTGACCTTCCTTGATAAACTTTTCCATGAGCTCCTTCACCAATTTTTGAGCCAATAAAGAGCAATTTGGGGTCAACAAGAAGATTGTCATCAATGGTAAAGTGTGTGGTGGTTGTTAAAGACCCATTTGTCCTCACTGATTTTTCACATTCCCTCTCTTCTCCTTCTATCTTCCTTTCTCTGAAACTCATGCTGCTACCTTAAACTATACCCCAATTTCTCATTTCAACAACAAAAAAGTACAAATTTTTACCCCCAACAACATAACAAAAATTAACTTGCCCTTAATCCTCTTTTCTACAAAATCAAACCCCAAAAGCATCTTAGAGCCATAACTTGTTCAAAGTTCAAACTTTACCAACCAAAAACAATAATAAAAAATTAAAAACACAAACTTTGTTACATCATAGATAAATATTAAAATAATCCATGATTAATTTCTTCTTTCTATTACCCCCAAAAGTAGCTAGCATGCCCTTAGTTTCAAAGTCTTCAGTTAGAAGCACAAGACCTTTCGGTGAAGTTCATCTAAAGAAACAAAAAAAAATGAAGAAAAAGAAAAGCAAGGTAAGAAAAAACAAACCCAAAAAAAGAAAAAAAAAGCAACATAATAATAGACAAGATTAAATTAATAAAATATATATAAAAATAAATATATTTCCTAAAAATATTGGGAGAGGGAAAAAAGTGGTGAAAATTGAAACAAAAAAAAGGAAGGAAAAAAACATACAGTTAGAAATGTTCCTCATAGGTTTCAGCCTTTGAAAGAAACATGACATGAAGTGAATTTTAATTTTTTTTTTGTGATGAGTGTGTAGATGAAAATGTGAAGAATAATTTGGACGAAGAAGAAGATATTCGTATGTGTACGTGTGTGTGGACTAATAATGGTAATGTGCGTGAGAGAAAAAAAGAGAAAGAAAAAGGAAAAGAGGAAGCGAATAAAAAGATGACACGTGGAGAAGATTGAAAAAGAAAGAAGAAAGGTTTTTTGGCGGACGCGGCAGGGTCAGATATTTGGTTGAGAACATGTTTTCGGATTCGGATATGTATTGGTTCTGTACGGACATATCGCCTCTCATTTTTGCCTCGTGTCAAATATGCTTTTTATTATATTATTATTAAACAAGAGACAATATGGATAAATTAATTGTAAGCAAGTTCATAAATGATTTGATGATCACTTGAATATCATGCATATAAAATAAACTTTGTTGATTATGATTCCTAAGGTTGATAGTCATGTGAATATGACTTAATTTCGTTCAATTAATCTTTGTAATGCAGTCTATAAAATAGCTATAGACATTATTGTGATGCCCCAACTGATTTTCCATAACCAAGGTAGTTTTGTTATGGGTCGACATAGTACATATATTATAGTGATTTCCTAGAAAATCTATCATTCTATGAGATTGAGAAAGGTTAAGCAAGGCTATGTAGTAGTTCAAGTGGACCTAAAAAAAAGCCTATGACCGTGTCCATTGGAGCTTCCTTTTAGATATGTTGGAGGATTGGCCTAGACAACAATCTTATTCGATTAATCTCAGCTTGCATTTCAACATCCAATTTGATTATTGTATATCTCGTTTGGGCGGTTTTTAGTTTTCTGTTATAATTTTTTAAATATTAAAATAAATTTCAATTTTTAATTTTCAATTTTAGATTTTAGTTCTTAATTTCAATTTTTAGTTGAGTTTTAGTTTTTATTTTATTTGAATTGAAACATTCTCTTTGTTATGTCTTATTATGAATTATCAAACATAAATATAAAAAAATAAATAAATAAACACGCAAAAATAATTAAAAATGAAAAAAAAATTAAATTAACTTAATCGAAATTTTAGTCAATATATTTTCACCAATTCACGATATTGATCATCTTAATTTAAAACTCGACAATTTTTGTCTTCAATCTAATTTTTTTAACTAAAAAAAAACGATGTGACATATTTTAAATGACATGACATATAATATGATAATGTAGAATGATTAACATCCACTAAATTATAATAAAATCATCTAAAAAATTTATTTTCAAGTTAAAAATTATTCATTTTTGTAATTTAATTAATTACATGACTAATTAATGCATATACATAGTTTTAAATTATGAGATTATATGCCACATCATTTTAAATATGTCACATCATTTTTTAATTCAAAAGTTTGAGTGAAGACCAAAACTATCGAATGTTAAAATAGGGGACCAATTCCGTGAATTGATAAAAATACATGTACCAAAAATGCAATTAAACATATTAAATTTCAAAATAATTCAAATAGTATAAATCATAATAATTTTTGTAATTGTGGTTGAAAGTGGTAGATGTGGAACATGACTATCGTAGTAGTGATCAGTAGCCAAAGACAACTGCAGAGGTCAAAACAGACAACTGGTAGTCAGTCAACAGTGATTGTAATGATCAATAATATTGGTGCTGGTGGTGAGAGATGGTGGTTGGAGCTGAGTAGTCAGTGGTGATAGTGGTGGTTGGAGATGGATGGTCGGTGGTGGTAGTGGTGGTTGGAGATGGATGGACGGTGATGTTGACAGTTGTCGAAGGTGGGTGGTGATGATGGAGGTGGTCAAAGATGGTCGTTGATGATGGGTGGTGATGGCGGTGGTCGGAGACAGGGGTGCCGTTTGTTAAAGGTGGGTGGTGGGCGGTCAGTAGTGGCGGTGTTGGTCAGAGGTAGGTGGTCAGTAATGGTGGTGATGGTTGGAGGTGAGGGTTGATGATTGTTAGAGTAGTACTTATGTCTACTTATTGTCACATGTCAATTTTAAAACAAACAAAAATTGTAAAATTATTTATTTTTTGTTTTGACTTTTAAGGAAAAACTATTTTGAAATTAAATAAAAATGCAACTCAGCTCCATTTTACCCGAACAAGTTTTGGTTTTAAAATTAACTTCCAAAACTAAAAACCAGAAACTCACAATCACTCTAAAGAGTCCTTATTTAATGGTACTGATCCAAATTGGATCGAAGATAATGACTGACTACGTTGAACTGATAAGAAACTTCGAATTCGTTGGAGGTAATTACAAACACTCTAACGCTCAATTAAGTGACAATTTGAGGAGAGTAAGAGGTACAATTATAAGAATGGTGTACCTCTACTGATGCATGAGGCACTATTTATACAAGAACGACTCCCAACGCAAATGAAACAGGTGCATTGAATGGGAATCAATGTTGGCCAATTTGGCAGGATGGCCACCTAGGAGCCGTTGATGCCAGGTCTGATCATCGTGGCCAAGAACCCTAGCTGATTGCTTTCGGTATAAGGGTTCGGATGGACGTAAAGAATTGGATTGAGCTTGGGGCAGTATAGAACATGTACCAAGATTGATTTCTTTAGTCCTTATAAGGATTTGAGACAAGGTGATCTCCAACCGCCATATATGTTTGTCTTATGTCTCGAGAGGTTAGCTCATCTCATTTACAAAGAGGGGGAGACGAGGAACTGACATCCTATTCATTTAAGAAGACAATGGCTCGATTATCTTGCTAATGGCATACTTTTATTTAGATAATCTTTTAGTCTCTAATGCATGTTAATATAAACTGTTTGAACATACTTTGTGATGCATATGGTCAAAAGGTGTTAATTGTCAAGTCGAAGATGCATATGACTATGGAGCTAAGTGGTAAATATTGTGGTGTCTCGTTGCTTCATGGGAGGAAGAAGAAAGAGCTTTACAATCACCTAATTTAGAATACTCAAAGGAGGATGAGTAATTGGCGAGCAATTCTCTTTCTTTTGCTGGAAGTGTCACATTGGCACAAACTGGGGTGGCAGCCTTACCGACTTATACCATGCCTTCCTAAATGGGTGTGTGAAAATTGAAAGGTAAAAATAGGGAATCTATTTGGGGAACTTTACAATCACGTAATTGAGATTGAAGGTTCTATCTACACCCACAACATAAAACTATATATATACTAACATAATTCTAATAGTCAAGATGAGCCAAATTCAATAATGAAAGAGATTAAACTTTAACTAATATACTATGTTTTGATTTTTTTTTCTTTTATAGACTTTTAAACGTTTTACAAATCCAGCCTTTCATATGAATTGAGATATATTCAATGTCAACATTTTCTCCTACTCACTCCACAGCTATTGTCCTTGATAAAATTAATCTACTCCAATTCGCATTCACCTCCATCAAGAACAGAAATGACTGGTTAATAGCTGTGTGCAAGAACTCTCCACCTCCAACTGAACTCGTTAATTTCATTAATACATTACAATGTACTGATTGTATTAATGAAATTCGGTATGCATCATTCAACTTTTGCTATCTCTCCAACAGGGATGCTGCTTTCTACAACCGTTTCCCTTACAAATCTGGGAATTCAAGACCAAGAAATTATGGTTGTGAATAGACAACATAAAAATTGTTTTCTATAACCTAGAACAAAAAGAATAAATACCTTTCCAATTTGTCACGTGAAGATTGCAATACGTAGATTGAGAGGATGAAAGACAGCAAGAGCCCTGGACATATCCAGTGGACATTATAATAAACAGTAGCAACAATAATGAAATCTCTCTAGATAAAATGCAACTTGCTCATTCATAAATTCTCAAGCCCCCTTGTTTTGAAATAGAATGTTTCAAGTAATTTCAATCCTCAGCTAAAAAGAACCTTTACAAAGTTAATATTGCAAGAACAAAATGAAAGCTAATAAGATACCTCATCTTTATAAATATATCAATAGAAGTAATGTTATTTATTTACCTGAACCAAACAGAACAAAAAATCCTGAAGTTACATCTATCTCGGAATGTTCCTTCCTGAAATATTTCAGAATGTATACTCAGCAAATTTTTCTACAAGCTATAATACTAAATTTCAATTAAGAATGCTAAATATCAGTGGTGAATCGTTCAAAGTTCAAAAGCTACAGAAAGTTTATACATCCATCATCAACTGAACCAAAGTATTTTTGTGATCATTCCTGAAATATTTCAGAATGTATACTCAGAAATTTTTTCTACAAGCTATAATACTTAAAGTTCAATTAAGAATGCTAAATATTTGCAGTGAATCATTCAAAGTTCAAAAGCTACAGAAAGTTTTACATCCATCGCCAACTGACCCAAAGTATTTTTGTGATCATTCTGATGCTTAAAAAAACTCCAATTTAAGGAATGGAAAATGCTATTTAGGTCTGCAAGAAAGGAGTTGTGAAGATTTAGAAGCATTTAAGAACTACATTTAAATAAATGGATGACGCTATCACCAAGTTTGTACACTGCAAACCAAAACTAAAGAACAAAATAGATGACTGTGTAGTGAAGTAACTGCCACAAAAACTACTCCTTAATTTGAAACAGGTTTGCAAAATCATTTAAAAAAGGTTTTAAGACTTTGTTTTGAATTCTGCAAAATGTTAACTGATATTTGCAAATAATAATAATGTTGACTAGTATTCATCCTACAATTGACTAGAACTCATGTACCAGTGCACCACAATAGCAAAAACAAGACTGAAAACCTTTTTCCATGGGATAGGGCTCCTCTAAAGTGAACAACTCACTTTAGAGAAAAAAAGTGAGTAATATCAACTGTTGATAAACAAATCAATGGTTGATATTATATGTACATGCATGACCAATCAATAATCATAAGTAGTTATAATCTTAACCCTTGATTTACTCACTTTACAAACTTCTCACTTAAGAAGGAGCCAAAATCCTTTTCCATGAGGTGTCCTCTACAGTCTACTCATACAAGTACAACGCCATAGTGTTCTTGTTCTGTCATAAATCATGTCTACAAATAATTAAAATCTAAATCTTTTGTAATGATTTTCATTATAGGTTTCCTTGGTCCCTCTTTACATCTAACTGTTGAAACAACTTTCATATATTCTACCCTCCGTAGTGATAAGTCTTCTCCACATATGCCCAAAGCATCTAAGGAGACTCTACCATCTTTTTCACAATAAATGCTACCCCAACATTTTCTCTAATATTTTCACTCCTAATCAAATTTTGCCTTGTATTAGGTCCAGAACTTCTATGACTGAAGTAAGGAAGAAAAGAGAAGAAAGAATCAGAGTCCAGAGAACAAATTCTGTTATTAATTCTCTGCCAAGGTAATTCTCCCTTACAAATGTTTGGCAGTTTTTACAATTCTGTTTACATGAAAGAATGAATGATATTTCCTCCTACACCCTGCCTCCTAGAATACACCTTTAAAATAGGTGGTATACGTAGGTTCCTAACACCTTGTATTTACAGATCCGTTGCAACATTCCAGTCATGTACTAGTGTAACACAACTCTAATAAAAACCCAGTTGAATAACACTAGCAAAATAACATTCCAAAAACAATTAAGAGTTCTAGCATTATAAACCCACTAAATGCCAGATAAATGGATCAAAAAGCTTCATAGCAATAAATAAATTTCAAATGAAATAAACCAAATATATATAATGCTGTAAATCAAATAACACCAACCATGTGTATCGGGCAAGTATATGCTTTGGCCAATGCTGAGCATCCCAGAATTCCTTACCAATCTTTGGGTGTACTTCAACATCTGTAAATCCAAAACAAAGGTTTTAGCACAATAAAAGCCCAAAACTCTGTTATAGTAGTAGCATAACTGAAGTAAATACTGCCGAATGTTTCTCTTAAATGCATATCATTAAGTGTAACATACCAACTTATTTGTATTCCCTCCATCTCAGTATCTCATATTATGTGTTGTTTAAGGTTATGCACGCCTCTAAAGAAAATGATTAGGTGTGCTGGTATCCCAGATCAAATAATTTTCTTTGACTAAAATACCCTTATTGATGTTAACTAGTACTAGTAGAATAATAAGGAACAAAAACTAACTAATATAGAGTTGGTTCAGATAAAAATAAACAAGGGTATTATTGGAGAAAAGTAATTAATACTTTCTTGATATTCTAAAATGACAAATAGTTCAAAACAAGCAAATATTCCAAAAATGACACTTAATATGAGGCAAATGGAGTCATTCATAATGAAAGACAAAGTGGATATGATATATAAGTTCCACAGAATCAGTTTCACTATCGATATTTCAAGTATATTTATCAACACTTGCTACATGTTTCTCAAAATTAATCAATAATTAAGAATGCAGTGACTTTAGACAGATTTGAAAAGAAAGAAAAAGATTTTCTAAATTGATATTTAAATATTGTCATGTAGAATAATAGAGAAATAGAGATAGAGAAGCTAGAATATACATATATGGGTACTTGAATATGCCAAATGACAAATGAAATGGTACAAGCTACAAAAAATTATAGTAGTAAATAGAATGAATACATAAAAAAGGAAAAGAAAAAACCTTAAATAAACACATATTTCTTAGGGGAAAATGAAGATTAAAAACATAAAAAGTTGATAAATTTCAAATAAAAAGAACATTAAATAAAAAAGATGTTAAATCCACAACAGTTTACAAGCACAGATTTTGAAATATCCAATGCATATCAGGAGAACATTGGCAAAAGGTCATTGAATATAGAATCTAAATTTCAAGTCAACAAAAATTTGCTCAAACATAGGAACAGAAGAAAACAGGTTTGACACCAAACACTGTCTGAACCCCTTTTCCAGCCATAGGCCACCTTTTTTTGTTGATAATACAGCCAAAGGCCTCCCATTCACCCAATGGTCCTGCAATGCCCCTTCCCTACTCAGTTCATCCCCTATATCCTCCCTTTAATACCCTTACAGGTCTTTCTTAGTCTAATGTTAAGCCCATCCTTTTGTTTTTTCCTCTACTTTTATAAACATGGATCAGTGGCCCGTCAGTTACATGCAAAAGCAAAGAATAACACTTTTGTTTTCAAAGCTATGAAAAAGTACTAGACTCAACCGAAGCATGTTAGAACTCAGTAAGTAGTATATAAAGAACTTAATTACATTTTTATAAATTGAATTAGAGAATAACAACGTACAGTGATGTGGCATATCTACAACTTTTGCTGTAACACCAAGCAAATCAGTTCCTGAATATTTCTGCATGACATTAAAATTCCAATTAATTCATTTACTAGTGTCTCTGTTTTATTGATTCGCATCTACGAATTCGTATAAAACGATAGAATAACTGATTAAATTGCCCAATTTGATGTACATAACCTATCTTAAACACATTATTACCAGTTCTATATCAATCAATGGAACCTCTGTACTTTTCCGATTTACGACTAGAAGCCATGGGATATAAAACTTCTCCCTTCCAACTTGAAATGATCTGAAAATAAATTTTAGTAGTTATAAAAATCATATCCAAAATTTCTTCTTCAATTTAAGAGAGGGGGCGAAGAAGTCCGTAAAAATCAGAAAACAACATATCTCTCCCATATTGCATAATTGGTACAACTGCCAAAAGAATTCATTTCATCGTTTCTAATTTCCTGCTACAAGCATTCCATTTTCACCAACACTTCTCTCACCAATGCACATTACAAGAACATCAACATCTCTTACTATCAAATCACTTTATTAAATATTAATTGAGTTGAGCTAAAACTCCACAGCTCTAATTTTGATTCTATCTATTTTTCCATCTTAATTATAGTCAGAACGGAAACCCAAACAGTCTAACACCATTCATACGTAACTTAATAACTATAATTACAAAACCTTCATTTATAGAGAGACAGAGTCCTAGACCTAGTCCATGTCCACGGGATCCTTAATTAGCATCTCAAATTGATGCACCTGAATCAACGGTGTTAAATCCTAGATCGCGGAAAATATTGATTAGTTCAAATTCCACTATGTTACAGTGCTATAGAACAATAGCGGTCTTTACGAGTTCTGCTACGCCAGAATGCTATAGTATAGCTGCTATTTGACAATGCTGATCTAAATGTTATACCTTTTTCTTCAAACTACTTCTTGCCTAGTGAATTTTGAACTAAAACTGCTTTTCTGCTTAATCAAAAGGCAAATGTCTTTTATAAATCAAGCAAATCCAAACATTGTATCAAAACACAGTATACAGAATAAAATTTCTGACATTTTATAAGGATCAGCACCAGTGTAACCCGTGGGCTTGGGTATAGGCATCAACACCTACAATCCAATTCCAATAAGAAAAAAAAGTAATCACAAATCACACTAATTATACAGCACAAATAAATTAAATTAGTTAAAAGAAGAAGAAACCCTAATTTTACCAAACTAGAAGATTCACACCTCACGATTCACTGCGAATATGGGGCAATGACGGCCAATGAGGTCCTGCCACACGGTTCTCGACTGCAATTTGAAAACAAATAAAAGAGATGAAACGGTGTCGTATGAGAAGGAAGGTAATTATAGAGAATAGCGAAAAGAACGATTGAAAGGGAACGAACGGAGTGGTATTGACCCATGCGGCTCATGGGAACGATGTCGCCAGGTTTGTATGCGAGAGCGATGGAAAGTAGTGACTGTAATAATAGAAGTAATAGCGACGGTGAGAGAAGCGGTTTCACGGTGGTTGTAGCCATGGCAAGCTAGTAGTAGCTATCAACTGAATTGTGAGCTCGGTTGCTTCAGCCAGGTTCCGAAGTTTGACTTCTCTGTCGTATTGTCGTTCGTATTGCGCCGTTTTGGAGTTAGATGTCGTTTATGTTGGTTGGGCCTGGCCCAATTTGTTTAGTTTGAAGTTGTCCATGGTTTAAAAATAATCAAATTTTACCACAAAAAAAAAAAAAAAAGAAAATTTTACCTTCTACTCTAATAGTTATACACCCTGCTCGTACTTAACTTGAAATTTCAATTTTGTCCCTTCATAAAATCAATATAATCAATTTTTTTATTTTGTGACAAATAATTGAATGACAATTTTTTTCTAAATTTCTAAAAAAATTTGGCTGAAAATTTTCAAAATACGTATGATCGTATCTATTCAAAAAAAAACTTTCACTAAGTTTTTCTTATTTGGTTTTAAGTTTTAATTGTATAGACAGTGAACACATTTAATTTTTAATTTAATAAGCAAGTTCACATATTGTACTCTTCAATATCATTTAGCTAATAATATCAAGTGATCAAAAGTGTCTCATTAATGCATGCATCTCATGAGAAATGTTATGATCCACCTTTATGTGTCTTCCTCTTGTTCACCTTTCATGCATTATTTCCACTATTTGTTGCTATTAGGGAGCAACAACATTTTGTCTGTCAGTACCCAACAACTCAACTCTCAACATTCTTCAACAATGCGTCTTAGAAACATTCTATATTAAAATTCATACAATCTCTTATAAATTTGAATGTTGTGTATGTGCTCTACTTCATGGAAACTTTTCTAAAACGACTCTTACTTTTTATTTGTAACATTATTATGTCATTTATACAAGTCACTTCTAATATGTTCCGACATCATAGAAACTTCAATTGTGTTCTGTCCTAGAAACTTTTTTACAACATTTACAAAAGTCACTTCTATTGTGTTCCATCATCATCTTCAATTTCAAATGAGTAGACTCAACTCTAACATCAAACCTAAAGTGTCACACATATATAATTCAACACCAAAATTGTACCCCTAATTCGAAACAATACCACGAATTGTTGTAACTAAGGAGCGACTAGGATGGAGTCTATCATAACCTTGTTGAATTAATCCCAAATCAATTATGGAATTAGATTGAATCACAACAATCATATATACTCTACTCCAAACAACCTTAAATCTATGAGAAACAGTCTATAGTTCTACCACCATTAATCGAGCATCTACCTAGTTTTTGACAAAACTTGATAATGAAGTTACATGTATGACTCCGTAGAACACCTCCATAAGTAGCTTTTTAATTTTGAATCATCACAATTCAACGTCACGCAATCAACTGGAGAGTACTAGTGAATAATGAAATTGAAAAAGGAAACTCTTATTGAACAATATATAATTTGGCTTGTGTCAATTACAACTCCTTAAGAGTACTATTTATACTACAATGAAGAAAGATGCAAGAAAACTAAAATAAGTTCAACTACATGAAATCCTAGCTACTAGTTATTCCTTATATATTGGGAATTAGTTACAACCAATTTATCAATGAAAGGTGTGTTTTCTTGTGTGGCAAGCTATTCAAGTGTATTGTATTCTTCATCTCCATACTTCACATGATTTGTATTATCTATATTTGCATATGATCTATTGTCATTTAACACCAAGTTAATGGAAAAAAGAAAACGTCGACAGCAAAATGACATAATTTAGAAGAAATGATCAAAGATTAATCTTCGGTCAATTGAGATTAATCACTCTTAAATAGTGATGGATATTTCATATAATGGTTATAAAAAAAAGAAGTAAGTACAAAAATCAAATTCTTACTATTAAAATATCACAGTAACAAAGGTTTTAAAAGGGGGTTGGGTAGCTCAATTGATTTGAGTTAAAGGTTGAAAGAGTTTGAGGGTGAAAGGATCGACGTTCAAACTCTGATGAAAGAGAAAATACTAGTATAATATACTACTCTTTTGGTCCCAAATTGTATATCACTTTGACAATTTTACATAAATTAAGAAATGTAGTTAATGTTGTATGGAAAATAGAAATTATAAATTACTTTACAAAAATATTATTTATTAAAGGTATGAAAAATATAAATTAAAAGAATTGAAAAAAGATAGAGTAATAAATAGTAAATGACATAATAAGAAAATAAGTATTTATGGTTTATTCATATTGTAAAATGATATATATTTTTGGATAATATATTTTACTAAAATGATTTATAATTTGGGAAGAAGAGAATAACATATTAACATTTGCCTATTAAAAAATTAAATAAAGGTTATGAAAACAATTAATTAGTTACCTGCATCTTTCAAGATATAACAATGCAAAGTTGCATTTGACAATTTTACACAAATTAAAAAATTAAAATAAATGAAAGATAAAGAAAAATAATTTTATCAAATTATCTTCATAAATCATTTGTTAATTCTAATTATCATAAATATCAAGCGGAGATAATAAATTGAATGTGATGTATACAATATTAATTATATGATAAAATTGATAAAAATAAATTAAAATTATATTAAAAAATAAAAACGATATTTGGAATTCGACTTTTACGAGAGAGACGGACCCGGACGATAAATGAATGTCACATTTTTCTTTATTGGCGTGATATGAATGGATTGTGTTTTTTGCTTTGGTCACGTGGCAATATAATGCAGCTAATGACACGATACCATTGTCGACATGTTGCAATGACAACAATTAATGGCCATGCCTAACATTTGCATTTGTATAGGTGTAAGTCTAATCAACTCCGATGTTGAAATTGCTTATAGCTATTTGCTTCTAAAAGCGGCGACAACGGTTGGTGTTGTGTGGTGGTGATTGGAGGAGTATTTCATCGCATAGACTACACACTGCAGATAGACAAACACAAAAAGTGAATAATCTTCCACCAATCATTCAAATTTTTTATTTTATCATTTTCCTTGCTACTTTGGTCACACAATAAGTAATCTATTTAAAATAAAATATTCCAAAATGATTTTTTTTTAATGCATTTTTTATTATATTATTTGATGAATAATTATTTGCATCATTTCATATGTGATATATTTTACTATATATTTATAATATAATAAATCAATACTTAACAATAATTTGGTGAAGAGAAAAATATTTAACAAATTTGATTAAAAAACTATTTTCTATTTTATTTATACATAAATCAAAAGCAAATACGGATGATATAGATCTTATGAAATAAGAAGATAAAAAATACTAAACAGTTGAATAGCTTGCCACACAAGAAAACACTACCCTCGTTAATAAATCAGTTATAACTGATTCCCGCCATATAAGGAACACCTAGTAGCTACAATTCATGTAGCTGAGCTTATTCCAAATCAAAACCTGGTATGATTTTTTTCAAAAAAAAAAAAAAACTGGTAGGATAAATCATGACTATCTGTTAAGAAAATTATTTGGTTATTATTCATTCAATTAATTTAAAATTAGCTTATAATTTTTTAATAGAAAATAACTTAACCACTAGATTTTCATGACCAGAAAAGTATATAATCATTACATTAATGATACTTAGACATTTATTTTTGTACATGCACGCAACATAGTTAATTACATACAAAAATATGATTAATTCAGTTGAATAATTGGTTAATTCAAATCACAACAAAAAACATAATTGATTCAACAACATGATTAATTATAACTTTTAATGTGATTTAAATTAGTCAATTATTCAACTGAAATTAATTGTATTTCGGCACGTGATTAACTAAATATCACGTATGTAAAAAAAATGAAGTGGATGAAACATTTTTGTAAACATCCAAGTTTTGTTTTTTATAATGTTTTGAGTATAAAACTTTTGAGTTATAAATTTTAGTTTTTATTTTATGAAATAAATTTTAGCTGTTACTAGCATATATTAAATTTTACTGATTTTTATACACATTAAATTTACCGACATAGATTAACAAATATTAAATCTAGAGATCCTTTACTATACATTGATAAATTAAAGAATTTTGATACATTATTTTATAAATTAATAGATTAACGATTATTTTTATGAATTAAAGAGTTAGTTGTCGACCTTTGTATTTAAAAAAAAATTATTTCATAAAAAAAGACATTATTTCATTGTTTATAAACATTATAATAATTTTTTATATTTTATCATAAAAATATTCATTATTATAAATAATAAAAATTTAAAAAAATTATTTTACTGACACTTTTAATAAATAATATTTAATTATTATAATTTTTTAAATGATAAAAAAAAATATTTTTTGAATTATTTAATTATTAATTTAAATACCACATATATTAGTACATGTCAAATTTGCCGAATATTAAGCTGAAGTTCTCGTAAATTTACTTATTAGGATTAAAATTATGTATCTCTAAAAAATGTATAAAAAGGATGAAGACATGCACCAACCAACCACCATGACACCATGCATGTTTCTGACACACTCTACAAGTCACAACATAACCAAACTTTAGAGTCCTTTTTTTCCTTTCTTTTTCCCCACCATCATTAAAAGTATACAATCATTCTATCATGGAAATCTCTCTCTTTCTATCCCTCAAAACATTTTCGATATATCACAACCTTTGCTCTAATATCCACAAATATTTTCATCAAAGTATGGCAATATTTTCTTCAAATTTATAAGCCATGTTACTTTCATATGACTCTTATGTGGTCTTTTCATTTTCTGAAAAGACTTCTCACTCTCTTGAAATACATTTTGTCTACAATTATCTATTTATCTACCTTACATTGTATGAAGCATCGACACGTATGATCGAATACCTATTTGGTGTCGAACATTAATATGATACTGAAATATGTCATTACATTTAATTAATTTTCTCAAATTGTTTCAGTGTCAACGTGTCAGTTTCATGTTTGGTATTTGTGTCTTATTTTCATACATTATACTATGTTGGAGAGTTTGGGGTACGCAGGCGAAACAACGGGTCAATACTCTAGGACTACAAGATATTATGACATCACATCTCCACTCGTAACTTTTAAGAAATTAGGTATATAAGTCATCTCTCTTATACATTCAATATTTAGTTCATTCATAGTTGATGTTAGAGTTAACCAGTTACACTTAACCCAAAAATGTTCCCCTAAAGTGTGAGTTTACATCCTATAGTTGCACCATAGTTATTACCCATGGGACACGCCTCCTGATAACATGGTTAGGAAAACTTTCGGTACAAGGATCAAATACACTAGGATTCACTCTAGCTCTCCTACCAAGTCGAACTAGACTCTGATACCACTTGTTGAAGAGTCTAATAACACGGGAACAATAATAGATCAAATGCTACATAATTACAAGAGACTACTTAACCCAACTCACCAAGACCAACAATATACTAATTATTTAAACTCGGTAACTTAGGATTCACTTCTATGGTGTGGTGTGGTATCATTCTAGATAATAACTCATAAAAACATTATTGTTTTATACTTACTCACATGTTTGATTAATACAAAACGATTTTTTTGTCTCCTACCTTCCAAAACAAGCTTAGTGTGTTATCTCACTCTGTCTCTCTTTTCTTCCAATTCACATTGTTGAACCAATGGTTACCATCTACAAATTTTCACATGGAGTTGTTCAAATGAAAATGACAATGCTTAGTGTTAGTGTTGTCTACTCAAGGCTATTACTTGAGATTGTAGTATATATAACTACATTCTATTGTTGCTAAAATTCTTAGTTTTCTTATCTACAATTCTAAATAAATAAGCATAGCTTTGATAGAATATATAGTGTGAAATAATATAATTAATAAAGCTATGTATAAGGGGAGATTTTGCACTTCTGGTGGGATTAAAGCTTCCATTGGATATGTTGAAACTGATCCATCTGGTCGATATGGACGAGTATGTGATCTCATTATACTTATTTCTAAATGTCGCGATGATTATTTATTTTTACAATTTGATGTGCTATGTAGAAAGGTGGTTGAATTGTTGGAAAATGAATTGATAATGAATTAGTGGCTATTTTTGGTGCAATTAGTGAGTTCAATTTGAATTAGTTGGCTACTAAATAAGTTAGGAAATTTATTTACTTAGTTGTTTAAATTAAGTAACATTATAATGATAATTTATAGAAAAGTATATCATGTCTATGAAAGTTGCAATTTTTTTTTTGTCTCCTTCTATGTTTCTATTTAAAATAGTTTGTGAATGTAATTGAACTATCTGATCAAGGTTTTTTCTATGTCACTACAACCTCAACACAGTAAAAGTTAAGGTTACGTGAGTTACATTTGACTGCGACCATATTTTAAAACATTTATTTCTATTATTAGTTGAATAGAGTTAGTGTGATTTTCTTAAGAAGTTTTGACAATATAAGAAGAGTATAAGAAAAAGAAGTCCAAAGTATTTATAAGTATTTTGTTTCCAAAGGAATAGATGTGTAGTTTGGATTGAGATATCAAAGAGTATAACAAAAAGTCACATGTTCGATTTGTGCTACTAAGGATTTCCTATGTCTCTAACTAACCACTAATATTTACTTATAAAAAAAATATATATATATGAACTATGATTTTGGTGCTTGAAGTTCAGGGACATTCTTGGCAGAGGAGCTATGAAAACAGTGTATAGAGCATTTGATGAGTTCCTTGGGATTGAAGTAGCTTGGAACCGAGTCAAACTTGGTGATGTATGTCACTCACCAGAACAACTTCAACGCCTTTATTCAGAAGTTCATCTCCTTAAGCACTTAGACCATAAATCCATGATGATCTTCTATGGTTCTTGGATTGATGTCAATTGCAAAACCTTCAACTTCATCACCGAATTGTTCACCTCCGGCACCCTTAGAGAGTAATCAATTAATTTACCACTCCTTGTTTATTAACCAATTTAAATTAGAATTTAAATATTTTTTACATTATTAATCGATCATAATCGTCGTATCATTGAAAATGCATGTATGAAAATTAATCTATTTTATTTAACTTAATCGGTCAACTATAATTTTTAACATTTATATAGGTATAGGCAAAAGTATAAGAAAGTAGATATTCGAGCATTGAAGAATTGGGCATACCAAATTCTAAGTGGTTTGGAGTATTTACACAACAATAATCCTCCTGTGATACATAGAGATCTGAAATGTGATAATATATTTGTCAATGGACATATGGGACAAATCAAGATTGGTGACTTAGGTCTTGCAGCTATACTTTGTAAATCCCAACTTGCTCAAAGTGTCATTGGTAATTCCTCTTGCTCTCTTTTGTAATTGCATTTAGTTGGTGTTCCAATTTTTTTCTTTCTAAAACCGGTTTTCGTGAAGTCAAAATATTAACCGGTTGATTTTAATCTAATGGTTAAGATGTACCAATGACTACAAGATATTTTAACATTTTGAAACTTAGATGCATAATTTGTATTATGGTCATGGAATAATCTATGTGTATTTGGGGCAAGTGCCACCACTAGGTTGTTAACCATTAAGTAATACTTTTATGCCTCTCTACTAAAAAGTAAAGTAAGTATTGTATAAAAGTTAGTTAAATATATAATTTTTTAGTATCGTCTACTATAAAAAGTAAGTATTGTCCACTAAAAAAGTAAGTATTGTCTACTATAAATGATTTTTTCAATAATATTTGTGACATTAATTTTTTTTACAAAATTTAGAATTTTTTAACACGCAATAAATTAAATATGAATTTTTAAGCGTAAAAAACTTAAAAATTCATATGTAATAAATTAAATACTAAAATTTTGTACCCAAGTTGTTAAATATGTCATAAACATTACTTCAAAAACTCATTAAAAATTCACAAGATATACAATAGTTGATTTAAAATCAGAAATAAAAATAAAAATTATTAAGGAACTAA
>JBBPBP010000003.1:4943399-4954421 GCA_037974735.1 Cicer chorassanicum
TTTTTTTTTTTTTTTTTACAAAAATTCAAAAAATTAATCAAAATTTTCATATAAAACCCATAAAATTAATTATATTCTTCAATACAACACAAATTTCATCAAATTTGTAACTCAAATCTTCAAATAAATTCATATTTTCATTTTTTAATTGATGTTGTTAGAGATGAAAATATGAGTTTATTTAAAGATTTAAGTTATGAATTTGATGAAATTTGCATTATATTGAGAATGATAATTAATTTTATGGGTTTTGTTTGAAATTTTTGATAAATTTTTTGAATTTTTGCAAAAAAAAAAGGATAACATTGTTGATATTTTAAAACATAAAAGATCAAATTGTCACTTAAAATTAAAATAAAGGACTAAATCGAGAAAAAAAATAAAGATAAATAACTAAAACGTTAACTGAAATTAAGTTAAGGGATCAAGAATGCAATTTAACCTCAATTTTATTTGACAACATCCAAACATACCAAAATCAATTTTACACGTTTAAAATTAATTTTGATCCTTCAAAAGTTGACATAGTGGTTAGTGCGGGTAGTTTTAATCAAGGAAACATATTTCAACCTTTATGTTTTTCATTTTTGGGACCTTATATTTGTTAATTTTCACAAAGAAAAAAATTAAAGTGATTGAATCAATCAACACAAAGAATCGGCTAGTATAATGGTACCATTTTTAACGCAAAATAATTATTGACTTTATATTTTTCCACAGAAACTACTAAAGTTAAACTTGAGTGATGAATATTAAGTTTAATATATTGCACGCTGGGTGAACTATTCAACCCACTCCTTGTCCTTGAGGTCCATCTAAGCCTATATTGCACACGACAAAGATCCTCATCAGATGAACCTATGCCTCTGGTTAAAGTTAGGACCCAACTTTTGTAATAAACGAAGTAGCTTTAGCCTTTATTATTAACTAGCTTTTGAAAATCAAACACAACCTTTAGACAACCTTCTACTATTTTTATCTTCCACAGTTTTATAGGGTCTAACGCAAATTAAGATATGTAGCAATTTGAATTTCAATTTCTTACTTAGTGGTATAATCTCCTGAGCTGTTATGTGTTTGAGAAAATAATTTTATTTAAGCTTAAATATATATTTTTTCCCTTGAATTAAATTCATTTTTTTGTATCCGTACAACTTTTTTATTTGAAATAATCTCCATAATTTTTTTATGTTAATTTTATTTTTAATTTTTGAGTAAATATTATTTTTTTATTATTAATTTTTATTTAATTTATTTCCTATAATTCATTTACATGCATATTATATTTTCAATAAAACAAGATGATTACACATTTAACTTTCCTCCGAAAAAGTAATGTAAAAGACAAAAAGTATGTGTAATAATAATTTTTCTAGTGGATATATAGCTTTTTCTTGTGTTGTTACTTGTGGTAGCATACAAACAAAATCTTAAAAGCTGCATTCTCTGGTTAGGAAAGAAGTCATTTAAATTTTTGAATGAAAGATGCAAAATTAAAGGCTTGTACTTAAAAGGGCAATTTCTTTTTATTTGTATAAATTAAATAAAATAGTAAAAAAAAATCAAAATTTTAATAGAAGAAATTGTCAGTTATTGCAGCCGATTCTGTCCCTTAAAATATTAACATACAAAAATGTATACAATTTAGTGCCAGTTATGTCTTATTCTGAAACCACTTTGGGTCCATAAGGGACTGGAAAAGGGTACTGAAAATTCAGAAGCAAGTTTTGTGCTCAAAATTTTTGTTATGGAAGATGACAATTGAAAAAAAACAATGGCTTATAGTGGCAATATTTTTTTAGGCTTTCTTAACACACATGAAATGGTCCAAATGTAGCCTCATTGTGTACAATCCATTTATACACGTTTATATGTCAGTGACAATAGTGACATGCAATCTGATCTATGCAGCTCTTAAATGAATTGAATGAATGAAGTTCCCCCCACTTCAACATTGTATTTTTTCCCATGGATCAAATCAAAGCCATAGTAGTAAGAGCCTATTTTCATAAATTTTGTTAAACATTAAATTAAAAATCTTAAGTCCCTTTTCAAATAAAAAGTTAAATTATAAATGTAAGTCAAGAAGTTCTTATAAACAAAGTTACAAATAAAGGTTCACTACAATGATTGTTATTGTAATGTTAATGTTTTACATACCTCTAGAACGATTATTATGATCGTATCATCCATATTTGTATCAATATTTATAATATAAAAAAAATATAATATAATAATAATTATAGTCGTCGAAAGATTAATTCAGAAATTTGAATTGTGACACCGATGAATTATTAAGAATTAAATATAAGGATAAATATTTCCCTCTTTTCTGTATTAAATTGACCATTTACCTTTGTCTAAAAAAAATCACAATTGCAATTTAACACATATAAGTTAATCTAAATCGGATCTAACTTTCATTGCATTACATTATTACATACAATTCAATTTCATCATACACACTTTTGACATTGTGCATGAAATTGGTGCTCTTAGTTTCATATTCATCATTCACTTTCACTTTTTCCATTTTAATTTAAGAATGGAAACATTTAAGCAATAAAGTCAATTAAACTTAACCAGGATATTAATTACTCACACTAACATATGAACATACATTTTTTTAGTGTGAAACATAAACTTTGATAAACAATTTTTCTACTGATTATCAGTCAAATCAAACCAAATTTGCTTGAACACTTTGATAATAAGTTCATGATACTCATCTGAATTAAGAGAAAGATAACAAGCAAGAAGATCTTCCAAATCCTTTGATGTTCTTATGTTGTTCTGCACAATCATCTCCACCATTGATTCTCTGAAATCTCTTTGAGGATTCATCGATGATTTCACAATTGCGAAGCTATCCGATAAGCTTCTCCGGTTGCTTGAATCATTCGACACGCTTTTCCTGCCATGTCCTTGAATTTTCCTGCTTGAAATTCTTGGTGAATTGATCCTAAGCTTCACACCTGGTGAACTCAATGAAAATCTTCTACTTGGTGTGTTTGTGTTGGTGTTGATGTTGTTCTTTTCTTCCTTCAAAATCTTGACTTTTAGTGACCCTTTTATGTTTTGTTGTTGATTTGAAGCCATTTTGCTTCTGGGTTTTGTTTCTTTTTTCTTTGCATATTTCAACAAGTCATTGAACTTTTCTGGTTTGGTCACAATTGGTGGAAGTTGCATGAGTTCTGAAAATGAATCATACCCATTTAGTTTATCATCTTTTCTTGCTATGGAATTGTTGTCAACATCGATTATGATGTCATTTGTGTTGTGTAGTAGCATCTTGCAATTGCAAAGTGTAACCTTTTCATCAAATGTCACAGTTGGAAGAAGAACACGGTCTGTTCTGATTTCTGGGTCAGGGGATTCTGTTTCTTCAGAGCTATCAAATGGAGATGAAGTTGAAGTTTTTGGTGTTCTTCTTTTTGGTCTTTGTTTTGATGATTTTCTTGGGGGTTCAGATAGTAAATTTGTGTCTAAGAGTACATTTTGGTTTTTGTTTGTTGTTGGTGGTGAAGTGTTGTAGATTCTATTGCTTGTTTGGTTAAGCTCTCTTGTAAAGTAGTAAGATTTTCTTGGATTGTTTTGGTGGGGTTGGTTTGATTTTGATGATGAGTGTGTGGTTGAGGTTGTTGAAGAAGATTGTTGTTGCTTTTTCTTCCTTTGTTGTGTTGGTGTTTGATTTCTTGTTGTTCTTCCTCCCATATCCTTAAGCTTGTAAAACCAAGCATTGGGCATCATATCTGACAATTTGAACCTATAATTCCCCATCACCTCTTCTCACTTAGTACTAGTGTTTATGTCTCTTTTGTGTGTGTGTATTTGTGAAGATTGAAGAAGTTGTGTTGTGTGATTTCTAACTCTCTTTGTGATGAGTGAAGGATGTGATCATGGTACCTCCATTAGTGTATTTGATTTGGCACTCTTTGGTATTGTGAGATAAATAGAAAGGAAAGAGAGTGAGGAGACTTTTGGAATAGAAGGTAGGGCTTAATGGGGTCCACAAGAGAAGAAAAAGGTTGGAGGAAAAAAAATTAAGTGGGGTTGTGGTGGTTAATGACCTTATTAGTAAATGAAAATATTACCTAATCCCAAAAAAATTTAAAATAAAAGTTTATTTACTACTTTAAAAAGTATCACCAAAATGGTTTAAAGTTGAAATACTTTTTTTTTTTAGGTCGCTTACATGAATGAGAAAATTTTGTACCGTCATAATTATTTTAACACACTATTTAGATACATATTTAAAAAGAAGATAGAAAGAAAAAAAATTAAGTAATGTGTAATTTTAAAATAATTAAATAATGTGTCTAAATATTTGTGACAAAACAAATATTTTTCTACATCAAAAGCACGAGAAACAAAGTAAATCCCACTTGGTTACTTAAATTATGGATTAGTCTTGTAGTCGGTCCAAATAGTTGAATTCAGGAAGATATGACTTGAACGATTACCGCAAATCATATTTAAAAACCACTTGAAATTTTAACAATGATCGATGACCAAAATCTCTCGTTTTTACTGTTGAAAAATGCCTCGAACGATGTATGTGCAAAAAAAAAGGAAAAACAAATATGTTCCTTAATATTCAATTAACTGAATCGACATCAATCATATCATTTTCGCGACCATAAATACAAAGAGAATCGTTTATTTATACTTTCAAAAATTATAGTCGATCATTATTAAAATTTCAAGAAATTTTTAAATATTGATCTACAATATTTCACGCCTAACATTAAAATTTGCCCTTTCATTATATATAGGATTCCCCTGCAGATAATTTAGTCTTTATGGGCCTTTGAAAAAAGGTTTAAATAAACATATAACCTTAAAGTAGAGCAACAACTAACCCAAAAATATTTTCTGTGCCCTTTGCAATATTTGGAGAGGTTTCCTTGGTAGTGCTTGTGACCTGTGACCTGAAAACAGACACTAACACTAACAAAGAAAAACTGAGTCAGATAGACCAATTGGTTATGTACTCAGATGTAAAGTAAAAAGCATGATACTTTTATAAGTGGTAGAAATGCTATTTTGTTGAAAGTTCATTGGATTATTATATTCAGCTAGCAATGTTAATTTGGTTAAAAATTTGTTCTCAAGAGAAAGAGAAAAAGAAGACACATATATAACTGTTCAAAAGAGTGAAGCTTTCAGGATTGGAAGCTTGTTGCGTGGGTCAGTATTACTTGCATTTAATTTTGGAAATATTTTTAGTGGCCCATATAATAGAAAGATTGTATAAATTTGGATTACTCTACTTTTTTTGTTATATTCTTTTCTTATGACTGTTTCCCTTTCATGCTTATGGAAATTACAACGTGGGCTTGTTACATTGTGATATGAGTCTTAGTTTGGCCTTATCACTCTATATATCCATCATTTTCTTCCCAAACTATTGATGTGTCATGTCTCTTTAGGTAAGAAAAGGAATCAATTTTCAACCACTTGAAGTGAAATGAAATACAATAGATTCCCATAATGCAGAACATATATATCACAAAAAAAGTTTTAAATACGTTTTTTAGTATGTATATAATAGTATATTTGTTACAAGTTATTTGATAAAATTAAATTATATTTTTTAAGTCAATTTGTACTTTTAAATAAGAATTTCTTTAAAAAAATGTCTTATTTGCGGTCACGTAGATAGATAATTTTTCTCTCGGAGACGGAGGAGGTAGGGAATAAGTCTCTTCTAGGTGGTTTTGGGGCAGGGATTATATTCTCACCCTACAAAGTTCCTGTCCCCAAAAAATATACCAAAATATTTTTTTGTGTGTAATCAAATATTTTATGTTATATTATTTTTCTTTTAAAATAATATGTGTATAAGCAGTGGTGGATCTTGAACAAATATACTGGGGTGGCCGAAATTTGAAAATTTTAATATATAAATAAAAATTATAATATTGTATTGGATATAAGAATTTTAAGTCGTAAATTTACAAAATAAAATATATTGGAGAGAGAATAAATCAAATTTTGATTTATATTTTTAATAATTAAATTTTAGTTGGAATTTAGGTTGAAAAATTTATTTTAGTCTATAATTATAGTAGTTGTTTTTGTAATTTTTTTATAAATTATTCCCTCTGATATTTTTATAATAGACATCTGGATTATATTTTGGTCTACAAAAAGTTTGTGTATTTAGTTCATCTTAAATATTTTGGAGACACTATTCTAATCTTAAAAATTGATCCTAATAAAAAAAATACAATTTTAATAATTAAAAAAGTTGGTAAAATAAATTTTAGTCCATATACGTGTACCAATATACATGATGTAATGAGGATCATGCCATTTGATTAGGTTAATTCGAGTAACAAGAAAAATGCACATATAACATGTCATTTGATTAGGTTAATTCGTGTAACAAGAAAAAGTGCACATATAGCATGTGATCTTAACATATTAGACTCAAATATACATCTCCACAAAGATAGTCAAACAACCACAATTTAATTCATAAAAACAAATTCTACTCATAACATACAATACATCCCAAAATTACAACAACATACACCACAATACCTATATGCTAATGTTTATTGTTATTACTAAAAAAAATATATGCTAATGGATTTTAGCGCGATCTGCAAGGACATGAACATGAGAAAAATCCCTTGAGGAAAACAGGAAAGAGGGAGCGGACATCAACATGTTTGAGTAGTGATTTGTAGAGGTTTTTGGTTGGTTGTTTATGTAACAAACTCTTGTATTTCTTCGTACACTTGGAACTAGAAATATTTTTTCCTTTTGATAATATTAGCAGTTAAAAAAATCATTATCAACTGAATCAAACTTCATTAGAAATAATATAATATAATTTTAATGTGAATAAGAAAGAAATATTTTTGACACATAAAAAAGAAAATAAAATAAAAAATCGTAAACAAAAATAAATCATATACTTTGATCACTATCACTTTTTATTTTCTTTAGAGATGACAAACAAAACTTTATCTTTGCTAGGACTAATATCATACAGAGATGTTTAAAGACATATTTAAGGGGGAAAATGAACTTCACATTAGATTGCTAGGCCTAGGTGACCTAGTGACCAAGACTAGAATTTGAAATTGACAAATTGATATGTATAAAGCTTCGAATGTACAATAATCATACATGGAAATTAATGTTGATTACTAATCTTGTAAATTTACATTGGGAACATAATTGGAACAATTATTACATTACTCAGGTGCAAAAAATATAATGGCATCAAAGTTATGGATATGGTACATTTTTTATTTCTTCCTAAAATCATATATGGTGAGAAGATGAGCCTTTGCTACTTTGCCTAAAGTTTTGAGGGTAATGGTTGAAACTGGTCAACTGGTCCCCTTCCTATAAGTCCGTAGAAAGGTACAAGACCACAAAACCATAGGCCACCCTAACGGTCTGAGTAATGTTTGGTGTCTAAATTGGGTTTAAATCAAATTGAGAAAGAGGGGTTTTTGGGAGGGGGGACCAAATAGTGTTTCTATCATGGGTGAATTTTTTTGAGATTGTTTGTAATTTTAGGAAGGACAGCATGTATCATGTGATGAATAATCCACATTGTTTTCTTCCTTTTTTAGTATCATGAAGGGAAAGCTTGACCCTAATCCAATGTTAAGGCTTTTCATTGTTTTATACATGTGATATTTGATTGGTAGGAATGTGATGTTATTAATTTTTATAGGTAAAGTGTTTCACCTGTAAAGTTTGGACTCGGATGAAAATGGAGGAAAATATTTACCCCGTTTTTAAAAACTATTTCAGGTCAATGGGATTTTAAATGTGTTTCAAAAAATTTAATTTAATTTTTTTAAAAAATAAAACTCTCACTTCCGTTTGATGAGATTGCATTTGTTTTGGAAATTTTAATTTAAGTTTGCTGTAACGTAAAACTCTTCTACGATTGAGATTTTTTATTTCAAAACACTTTTATATATTTAAAAATTTAATGTTTTTTATCTTAAAATTTAATTTAAATTTATTGATACACAAAACTCTTTTCATCCTACTAGATTTTAGATGTGTTTCAAAAATTCAGTATGAATTTTTCAAAATACATTCTAATTAAGAATTTGTTTCTTGAATTTTTAATTTTATTTATTGTGATAAAGGGTAATTAAAGAGGTTTATGGATATAGGAATATAATTATGGAGGTATGGAGTAAATTTTTTAAAACGGAGAAGATCAATTCCTCCTATTGGCCCGTTTATTATATTGTGTTGTGATTCTTATCACGTATTGTAATTTGTAGGCCCAAAGAAAAAAAATGATTGTGCAAGATGACGGACCAAAGAAAAAATAAAAGTTGATGGTTGATTCCGCTCCTATAATTATTGATGTTCTATCGGATCCTATGATTTGATAAGTCAAAAATACTCATTCAATAGTAAAAATAATATTATTAAATTTATTGAAAGCTTCAATGTGATAGTATTTTCTACCTATTTTAAATAAATATTAAAAATAAATAAACAATCATCAAAATAAAAATAAAAACACTTCTGTAAAATTTGGCCCGTAGCGTTAGCATGGTTAGGTCAATATTAGACAACACAATTGAGAGAAAAACAATAAGAACATCATATCATTATATCATAATGATAATTAAATAAATTAGTTGAATCAGCAGGACCTAATTGATTTAGAAATTTACATCAAATTCTATCATGATATATCAAATTGATTTTGAATTCAACTGACACTTCTTACTTTTTACAAATTTTGTTTTGAATATACATTCAATCATTCAATTCAAATAGAATACATCAATTTTTATAAATTTATTTAGAATTTAATTCATCTTATGAAATTATTTATAACATTATATAAGTATTTTTCTTAAAGTGTAAAGTTCATTTTCGTTCCCAATAAAATAATATAACTTGATTTTGTATTTGAAAAAAATATAACTTTTAATTTCTAACAAAAATAATTCGTGCTACGTTACACCTTCAATTAAGTTTTTAACACAATAAATTTTTTTTTTTTAAACATAAACTTTATTTTTTAAAAAGAAATGGTAAATTCCAGATTCGAACATGAGACAAGACATCAAATCTAATAATATCGACATTTATCCCTTGAGTTAGGGCTCGTAACATTAAAAAATATAAACAATAAATTAGTCCATATAACCAAATTAAAGAACTAATGTGATCGTCTATATGTCATTACTTTGACTTTCTGTTTTTTTCTCTATTTCTATATATATGCTCGAAATTCTCTTTTTACTTTTAAAAAAGTTAAAAAAAAAATCGACATATTTATTTAAACACAACAACTTGCAATTCGAACACTCGAAACATACATTCTTTAACATGCTATAAACTTTTTTTTATGGATAAACCAAGATATCTCCACCAATGGTGAAAAGTAATTTATTGAAGTATTAAAATCTAGTTAAAGAATTTACCTCTTTCAACCTATATCTATTTTTATAATTGATAGGATTTCAATATTAAAAACCCGAACACACATCATAAAATGGTATCACTCTACCACCATGCATAGAGGTTGCATAGAGACCATGTATGAGCTTGAGAATTGGATAAAGTACAAGTCATTGAAACGTTCTTAGCCTCACACTAGTGAATTAAAATCAATAGGAGCTCATCATGCTAGGCATTATACCATTGGTCTCTTGAGGGCCAACATGGGTTGCTATAAGGTGGTCTTAAATACATTTAGAAATATAGTCAATACCTAAACCTAGTATGATTATTAAAGCAGTAAAATACAACCAATAAACCAAAGATGAAAAATTGCCACTATCCTCACCTTCAATGAAAGGATGAAGAAAAATCTCAATCATGTGTTATCATTAGACAATACAAGAAGCTTTTAGAACAAACCCAAAGACAAAAGTCATAAAAGAGAAATTACACAACAAATATGATAATCATAGCAGACAACAAAATAGATGAAAAAATTAGTAGCTAAGCAACAAAGTGATTGTAGTTCAGGAAATAGAATGTTAAAGTGATATGAGATTTAAGAATTTAAAACTTAATTTGGGAATTTAAGTTTTAAATCTCAATTTTCAAAAATAAATAAATAATAAACAAATATATAACTAAGCATTAATATATTAAGTCCAGAAATTTAAAATCTAATAAACAAAATGTCAACATAATTTTAAAGAAAATTAAAATCTAATTTGGGGTTTTAAATCCCTAAATCCCAAATTTCCAAAATAATTAAATAGTAAATGTTTTTTTTTTTAACTAAGAATTAATATCTTCAGACACTTACAGTTAAAAACTTCCTATTCTCGTTTACTCATAAAAAGTTTTAACCTTAAACAAAATCAGGAACAAGATCAAATAGAAGAAACAAAATCCTAATAAATAGAAATTCAACTTAAGCAGTAATAGCAGCTCTTGCAATCCTACGCCACATATTAGCACATTCCTTACGAATTGAACATGTAATAGTAGAACATTTCAATTCGCACTGAAAGACCCAATAACATCCTAAACTTATTACTTGCATATACACTGCGACTTCTCTTCGACAATGTTGTTGCTGCTCAATCACACACAACAAAACAAACTCTTTAAGTCGGTTCTCTAAGTAAGAGTAAACAAAATTTGAGGGTGATAATTTTGCAAATACGTAAAAATCTTATTTAATGCGACTGGTAACCGATTTAAAACAGATGAAAAAGATTAAAAAAATTGTATACACTTAAAAATCTTTCTTTTACCTGCGTTTAATCTTCCTTAGCTTCTCTGCGGTCCTCTATACCTCTCCATTATGTTCCTTAACTACACATCTTATCTGCGTTTCTCTAAATCTCTAAGATCGCGTTTCCTAATCTCTGCATTTTAATTATATATAACGTTAATTTTAATTTTGATGTATCCTAATAACATAATAAATGATTTTACATTAATTATACAATAATATCAAAAATTTATAGATATAGTCTATATGATATTAATTTTCAATTTATTGTTTGATTTAAAAAATTATTTATTCAAAACAATTAATTCCTCCCTTTA
>JBBPBP010000003.1:4958298-4973279 GCA_037974735.1 Cicer chorassanicum
TTAAGTAAAATATAAATAAATAAAAAATAGTATTAAACTCTATAGATAATTACTACAAATTATAAGTTATAAACTAAAATCAATAAAATTTACAAATAAACATATAAAAAAATCAATAACAAATAAAGCAAAAAAATGTATTAATAAAACATATCAAAGAACAAATAATAATTTTAAAACAATAGAGAATTTTTCCTCGAACAAAATCCCGATATTTACGTAGTTACATCTAAAAAAAAAAAGAAAATCTTACTTTTAAATTTTACATTAAAACCCAATACAAATTTAATTCCAAATAAATTCAATATTAATAACCCTAATTGTCTAAAACCATTATTGTCTGCCTTTCATGTTATTGCTTTACAACAATACAATAGCCTTCTCTTACTATGTAATTCTCCTCTTCCCTCTCTTCTTTTGTTTTTTTTTCTTCACATAAACAAAATCTAGCAATTTGCTTTGTTTTCTTCTTAATTACTTCTTTTTGATATAAAGGTTTATTCATAACCATCTTGAGAGATAAAATCAAAATTAGTAAAGAAATGGATTTCAAATTAAATAATGTAGCGCGTTTTCCCCTTAACATTAGACAACGTATTAAAATAGGAAATTAATTGTTAAGTTGTAGCGACCGACAAATGCGAATATTATTAAATTGGACGTCATGTTATGAGTTTGAATATAAGAATTATGATGATATGTATCATCTTCTTCTAAAAAAAATTATGAAACTAATTGTAAATTACAAAATAAAAATCATATGGCAATTAAAGATGAGTCATAATTATGTAAATCTAGTTTAGTGCACATATACCTTGTGCCAATTTTTCTTCTTGGGTCAGGACATACCTCAAGACGGAAAGATCTTCCATTAAAGAAATCTTTACATTGACATCAAAAATTGAACTTATGATCATGTGAGAGGTAGATCAACTTCTTACCATTAAGATTAAGATTTGTTTCTATTATATTTGTTATGAGGTTTGTTGGAACCAAGTTGGTTTTACATTTAGAGTTTTGATGTTAACAAAAGTATTTTATGAGAATAATATATTTGACTTCAAAGAGTATGAAAGAAGATTCATGTTTTTGAAGAAAATCTAAAATAAGATTTGATTCCAAATTATAATTGATGAAAATCTAAAATAAGATTTGATTCAAATTTATAATTGAAGAAAATCTAAAATAAGATTTGATTCAAATTTATAATGGATGAAAAATCTAAAATAAGATTTGATTCATATTTATACTTGAAGAAAATCTTTGACCAAGTTGAAAAGAAAATATGGTCAAGATTTGAAGAAGATTTCAAGAATATTTGAAGAAGATTTCAAGAAGATTTGAAAAATATCTTAAGAAGATTTGAAGAGTATTTGAAAAATATTTGATCAAAATTTAATTGAAGATTTGAAGAATATTTGATCAACATTTAATGAAGATTTGAAGAATATTTTATCTACATTAAATGAAGATTTGAAGAATATTTGATCAACATTTTAATGAAGATTTGAAGAATATTTGATCAACATTTAATGGAGATTTGAAGAATATTTGATTTGAAGAATTTACAAAGTTAATCTACACAAAATAGAAACATAATCATTCTGAAGAATTTACAAAGTCAATCTACACAAAATAAGAACAGAATCAATTTGAAGAATTTACAAACTCAATCTAAACAAGATACAATTCAGAATTTACTTCTTTTTATTATAAAGGTTTATTCATAACCATCTTGAGAGATAATGATTACTAAAATAAACTTTTTTTTCTTCTCTTAATTTTTGACTTTCCAGCAGTGAACCAGCCTGAATTAGACCTCGGTTCTCGTTTTTAGAAGTTACTCTAGAGTTTGAATATTGGTTTTTTACTCCTTTATCCCTTCAACTTTTTAAACTCAAATAGTTGCTCAACGCTAAAAGGTAATCAATTCTTCTTAAGTTTACATGTTATAGTTTTGTATGTTTTTTTTTAGTTGTTATAGTGAATTATGTTTATATGGCTACTTTTGTTGAATTGAATTATAATCATATTAACACATTATGTTTTCTTTAATTTTGATATGAACACATTTAGTACTATATACAACATGAAAAATTGGAAAAAGTGACCAGAAAAACAAATCTAGACTAAATACCATTCGTGGTCTCTTAACTTAATTTCAATTAACGATTTAGTCCTTTATCTTTTTTTTTTTCGATTTGATCATTTATGTTTTTAAATAATTTCAGCATTACCCTTTAAGTGGAGCTTCGTTAAGAAAAAGTTAAAAAAATCCCTCATCTATGTTTAGAAAAAGTTGTCCATTATGTTTTGGAAATATTTCAGAAAAATATTCAAAGTTTGTTCTAAGTTTAATAGTAGGATTGATTCGTTAAAACTGAAGCTATGAGTATTTATACTCCATATAAATCACTTCAGATCAGTGACAATCGTTCATAGAGGTTTGATGAACATATATAATGATCTAGATGAGGGATTTTTTTAACGGAATCCCACTTAAATGATAACGTTGAAATTATTTAAAAACATAAAGTTTCAAATTGGGAAAAAAAAGAAAGATAAATGACCAAACCGATAACCGAAATTAAGTTAAGGGACCACTGGTATTTAGCCACAAATCTAATTCAACTATTTAATTCATCCTTTCATTAATAGCCCATTGCATTAATCTCATTAAACTACAAATTATTTTTCTTAACACAAATAGAATTAGGTAATAATAAAATTAATCAACCACATATTATTTTAACAAGAACTGTGTGTTTTTTTATTTTCTAATTGCATCTAACCACCGATACATAGGACCAAGACTTTTTTCTAGTCAAACTAATTAATAATTGTAAATTTTTTTTGTCTCTTATTTAATTCATTCATTTGTTTATTACTTTTGTTGGGGTAAAATAAATGATTATAATTATAATTTTTATACAATTAATCATGGTAACTGTTGTTAACAAATGGAGTAGGATGTTAATATTTTATTTACTGGTAATTAACTTCTGAATCTAATTTTTAGTTCATCATCAATGTTTTTTAAATTTTATTTAATTTTCTTTTAAATAAATTAAAATTGGCGGCTATTATTTTTTTACCGTCAATTCAACCGCAACATAAGGTAAGTATTTCCAATTAAAATTATGATTATTTTATCATATACTAAAACATATATATGCGACATTTTCAACATGGTTTAAAACATATATATGTCAATCTCTTGTGGCTAAAAGTATAATACACTAATTTTTTAGGTTGAGTTAATTAACAACATTTTGTGAAATTTAGGAGCTTGATTCAACAAATGCAATAGATGATGTGCTTTTAAGGAGTTTGGCATGGGTCCTTCATTGTTAATGATTATTATGTTTTTTAAAATTTGAACTTAATTAGAAAGAATCAAAGAGAGAGTAAAGCCAACAACTAAGTACCTACTATAACTATTTTGGTGCAATTAAGGATATATATTCAAAACATCAATTTTTTTTTCTAATCACACCTTCATTATTATTAATGACATTTTTGTAATTTGATCTTAATTAGAAAATATCAAAGTGTAAAGCCAATAAGTACTTACTATAAGCATTTTGGTGTGTGCAGTTTGAAAAGGAGAGAAAGAAGGGATCACAATGATAATAGAGAGAAAGGAGATTATAGATGAAGCAAAAAAACAACTATGGTTGGCAGGGCCAATGATAATTGTTTGTGTATTTCAGAACTTACAAATATTCACCCTCATAGTTGTTGGACATTTGAATCAAGAGTTGCTTCTTGCTGGTGCTTCTTTGGTATGTTAATATGATTTTCTTCATTTTAATTTCCAAAACTAATTTTGATGTCTATGCATGAATGTATGAAAGTCATATTTGCTCATGGTTTAAATATTTTTTTTTTTTTTAACTTTTATGATGTGTGATCATATTTTTATTTAACTAATACATTTTTATTTTCAGTTTTACTTCAAAAAACACTCATCAATGTCAAAATATCATATAACTTATGTCTTATATTGTACATGAAAATGTGTTTGGTTTGAATCATACTATTATATTTGTTTTGATAAAAATCATACTATTCTTTATAAACTAATGCTTATATTTATTTAGATGGGTATGTCAAGTGCACTAGACACATTTTGTGGTCAAGCATATGGAGCAAAACAATATCGTATGGTTGGAATATATACACAAAGAGCTATCTTGGTTATCACTCTTGTTAGTATACCCTTATCAATTATTTGGGCATACTTAGAACCCATTTTGATAATTCTACATCAAGACAAAGATATTGCAGCACAAGCTCAACTATTTGCTCGTTATGCAATCCCAAGCCTTTATACCAATGGCATTCTTAGGTGCATTGTTAAATTCCTACAAACCCAAAACATTGTTTTTCCAATGGTGTTGGCTAATGGACTCACTATTTTAGTACATGTCCTTCTATCTTGGGCTTTTGTTTTAAAATTTGGGTTTGGTATCAAAGGAGCTGCTATTGCAATTTGTATCTCAAATTTGGTTAATGTGGTACTATTGCTACTTTACATCAAGTTCTCCTCTTCATGTAAAAAGACTTGGGTTGGTTTATCAATGGAATCCTTTCACAACATCCCTCAATTTCTCAAACTTGCTTTTCCTTCAACAGTCATGGTTTGGTATGATCTTTTCTTCAAAACCAAAATTGATGTTTCATAGAATATAGATGAATATATTAATTGTTATATTGCAGGCATTGTATCCCTCAATTTCTAATTGTTGTTCTATTGTATCTCTATCATGTTTCAGTTTAGAATCATGGACATTTGAACTAATGGTGTTTCTGTCTGGTGCTCTTCCCAATCCAACACTGCAAACTTCAGTACTTTCTATATGGTTAGTTTCTTTTCGGTTGTGGTCTGCAACATGATTTTAAATTGTGGTTGTGGTTATATGTCGCAAATTTTTATATTGCAAGAAAATGCGACTGCAATCGCGATTACGTTGCTATTGCAAAGACTTTAAAATCTGCAATATCGTGACCACAATTGTAGTTGTGGACTGCAATTTAAAATTTTGGTGTGACGGGTTATGTCAATTTATTAGTTTATTATATGTATGACCAAATGTATTTTGTCATTCCCAGTATTAATGTACTTGGTTCGTTCTGGATGATACCATTTGGAGTTAGTGTTGCTGGAAGGTTAGTCTTTCATGTTAAACTTGATTAATAGTATATTGTAATCCAAAATAGAACCAAGAAAATGTGCATACTATGGCTAAAAATAGAATGAATTATGTATAGTATTATTATTGACTTTATATTATGTATCTGGTTACATGTTTGGACAAAATAGTACAAGAATCTCAAATGAATTAGGAGCTGGATATCCAAATGCTGCATATTTAGCTGTTTTAGTGACCTTATTGATGGCCTTCACATGTGGAGTTCTAGAGTTTGCTTTCATTATTTCGGTATGGAAAGTTTGGGGCAAGGCTTTTAGCAATGTACATCAAGTAGTTTCATATGTCTCTTCCATGACACCTGTTCTTGCAATTGCTGTCTTTGTAGATGCATTTCAAACAACACTTCAAGGTATATGCTTCATTTTTCCATTTTGTTATTCACCTCTATACTATACAAAATGCAATTTAATAAATTCAATTTAATTGTTAATAGGTGTTGCGAGAGGATGTGGTGGGCAGAAGCTTGGTGCATTTGTTAATCTAGGATCTTTTTATCTTGTGGGAATTCCTTTTTCTGCTGTATTGGCTTTTGTCTTCCACATGAACGGTCAAGTAAGATTTCACCAATTTTTAATTATGTAAAAGTTATAAAATTAATGTATTTGAATTAAATATTTAATTAGATATATCAATCTTTTAACTATGCTTTTTGTTTATAATTTTTTTAGAGGGAGTAGTTGATTTGAAACTGCTACTAAATTTGAGATTAACTTCATTCTTCATAAACACAGGGGCTCTTTTTAGGTCTTGTAACAACACTTGTTGTGCAAGTGGTGTGTTTTCTTATTGTCACTTGGCGAACCGATTGGGAGAAAGAAGTAAGTCTTTCTATTTTGCTTAATCAAATATTTATGTTCTTGAATATGTGAGGTGGTATAGTATCTGAATGTATAAAAATTATAAAAATATTTTTAAACTTATCTTATGTTAACAAATTCGTAGATTGAATTGATTAATAGAAAACACATTTGATGATCAAATTAATTAATAAAAGACACATATGATGAAGAAATTGACAATAAAAAAATTCAAATATATATTTTTTGATACTTTACATAATATAATAGTAACGACTCACACAGAGAGAAAAATGTGTAGTCTCCTATATTGAAATTATTCTAATTGTCAACTATATGGCTCCTAACAGCATTCACTATCTTGATTGTTTAGGCAAATAAAGCGGCAATAAGAGTAGGAGGCAGTGGAGTTGAAGATAATACGCTTCCACTTCTCAATAGTTGAAGAACTTTTATTAGAATTTTATTTGTAGAAACTTTGTGAGAAATGGAAATTGGATACAAATTTTAGTATATGGTTCCTAATTTTTAGTGTTTTAAAGTTCAACACAGGTATTAAGAAACGATAAAGTTAGATTAATCTATATTATTTTATTCTTAATATTTAATAAAAGTAAAATGTTATTAATCTATATTATTTTTATTTTATTTTTGCAAAGGCATAAAGGAAAAAACATCATTAATTATATTTTGATTTATTAAAAGAATCAAAGTATTGGAAAAAAACAAAATTAGAAGTTAAATAAAAACATTTAGAACTTTGAATATATAAGTAATATTTTCCAGTTTTCATAAGATGTGTGCATTACCTTAAAAAAAATTAATATCGAGTTAAATGAGTTTTTAATCTCTATTAAATTATAAAATTTCATTTTTAGTTCCTAAAAAAAATGTCTTAACTCAAATTGGTATTTTTTTAACTTAATTAATAAATTTTCAAAAAAAGTCAATATCAAATTTAAATTTTGACAGATTTTATTTATTTCCAGAACATGAACAAATAAAAATATATTTAAAAAAAAAGAAAAAATAATTTTTATTCAACGCAATTAAAATTGATTGAAAGAATAAAACGATTTTTAATAAAAAAAAAATGTATTAAGCAAAGGATGCTCAGAACCGAACGTGCAACATTGACATTGAATTTCCATATAAATATTTATAATATTGATGAGGATAATGATATTAAGAATATGGATATGCTTTAATTTCACCTATATCAAGAATTTACCCTACTAAAATTATTGATGTGAACCAAATTTATCTAGAAAAATAATTAGAGGATCTATGTGCCCTCAAAGACTAAAAGAGTTACTTGAAAATTATTTAAAGAAATGTCAATTCTCTAATTTTTTTTTACTTTTTTTATTGTAATTTTTTAATTTATTTTTAGTTTTTACTTAATTTTTTTTAATAAAAATTGATATTTTTAGTCTTAAAAAAAACTTTAATAACTAAAATTAAAACCGAAACAGAAGCAACCAAGGCGAAGACGCGTATTAAATAAAAGAAAATGAACAATTTTGTCACGATTACCCATTAGTTTGTCACTCGTGGAGTCTGGAACAACTGCCACACGTACATAGTACTCTCCTTTGAAAAAGTATGCTTCATTTGTTGTATGAGAAGCAAATGCTGCATCTATTCCATTTTCAAATATCACTAATCTTTTTTTTTTACTTTGAATTTGTTACATAGTCTATACCCATACTTGTCTCCTTTGAACAAGTAAACCTCATTGCCATTACTTTACCTATAGCTGAGTCTACTCCCTTTTCAAACACTGTTCCTTTAAAAAAAGGAAACATGTAGATGTTAAGGGTCAAACATCCACCCCCTTAAAATAATTCCTACTAGTATTTCTACGTCCAATTGTTAAGTTTCTTTTTATATTATTATTTGAAGCATCATTTTACCATATTATTTATTTTAACTATTTATGTGTTTTTTTATTATTAGTATTATTAATGCAAAGTACAGTAATTTCTTGAAAGTTTTATATAAATTAATTATTGAAGCGTATTATAAGAAAAAATAATTAAAATTGCATTGAAATTGTAAATTGCATTGAAAAAATAATTAAAATTGCATTGAAATTGCATTGAAAAAATAATTAAAAATAATTAATTATTCACCCTCTATTACAACATTTAAACCTTTAAACTACATCTTTAACATCACAACAACCTCTTTTAGAATGTTCTTGTGCACAACACAAACTTGCTTCTTTTTTCCTTGTCTATGAGCTATAGACGAATTTAAGAAAATAAGATTTCAAGTGCACAACAGAAACTTGCGTCGTTTTTGCTTGTCTAGGAGCTATAGAGGATCAAAGAAAATAAGATAAGTGAAGTTGGTAGGGTTATTCTTAAGAATGGAGTTAATACTGAAATAGCCAATCCTTCTTTGGGAAATCCTAGCAACAAATAATTCTAATTCCTTCTTATTGTTTTTGTTTTTTTTACATTAGATCTCTTTTTCCTACAAAACCGTTTTTCTCCTTGGTGTCTCACCTCCTTTAACTAAAGCGCAACGTATACTATATCAAGACCAGCATAGATTTTCTACACAAAAATGGATTTATCCAAAACTGACAATGAACTGACAAAAACACAAAAAAAAAGATCTATATATCCCATTCAAAACACCATCCTTATTTGGGAAATGCTAGCAACAAACTTGTTTTTTTTTTTTTACATTAGATATTTTTTTACTGCAAAACCGTTTTTCTCCTTCGTGTCTCACCCTCCTCTAACTAAACGCCAGTGTATACTATATCAAGACCAGCATATAGTTTCTACACAAAAATGGATTTATTCAAAAATGACAATGAATCGCCAAAAACACAATAAAAAAAGTTCTATAAACATCGCAACAACCTCTCTTAGAAAGTTATATTCATGATATTTAACATCACAACAACCTCTCTTAGAACTTTCTATTCATGATGTTCAAAACATATTTTATCTATAGTTCTTTATCACAACTCTTAAGTGTAAGTTAACTTTTTTTTGTTTGCATGTTTTTACCATGTTTGTTTTTTTTAACTTCTATTTGATTTCACGTGTACAAACGAAACTTGCGTCATTTTTGCTTTGTCTAAGAGCTACAGAGGGATTAAAGAAAATAAGGTTTCATGTGCACAACAGAAACTTGTGTCATTTTTGCTTGTCTAGGAGTTATAGAGGAATTAAAGAAAATAAGATTTCATGTGCACAACAGGAGCTATAGAGGAATTAAATAAAATAAGATTTCATGTGCACAACAGAAACTTGATCATTTTTGCTTGTCTAGGAGTTGTAGAGGAATTAAAGAAAATAAGATTTCATGTGCACAACAAAAACTTATGTCATTTTTGCTTGTCTATGAGCTATAGAGGGATTAAAAGAAATAAGGTCAGGTATGTTGGTAGAATTATTCTAAAGAATGGAGTTACTGCTGAAATAGCCCATCCTCTAGCAACAAACTACTATAAATAAGTCTGATTATTTCTTTTTGTTGATTTTTTTTTGACATTAAATCTCTTTTTCGTACAAAACCGTTTTTCTCCTTCGTGTCTCCTTTCCTCTAACTAAACGACAGTGTATACTATATCAAGACCAGCATAGATTTTCTAAAAAAAATGGATTGATCCAAAAATGACAATGAATTGCCAAAAACACAATAAAAAAAATTCTATATATCTAGTTCAAAATTCTCCCTCTGTTACAAGATTTAAACCTTCAAACTACATCTTTAACATCACAACAACTTCTTTTAGAATGTTCTTGTGCACAACACAAACTTGCTTCTCTTTTGCTTGTCTATGAGCTATGGAGGGATTAAAGAAAATAAGATTTCAAGTGCACAACACACACTTGCGACGTTTTTGCTTGATTAGGAGCTAGAGAGGATAAAAGAAAATAAGATAAGTGAAGTTGGTAGGGTTATTCTAAAGTATGGAGTTACTACTGAAATAGCTCATACTTCTTTAAAGAAACCAATGTGAATCATTCTGATTCTTTCTTTTTGTTGTTGTTTTTTTCCTACAAAATCGTTTTTTCTTTGTGTCTTTCCTCTTCTAACTAAAACCGCACCGCAGTGTATACTATATCAAGACCAGCAAAGATTTTCTAGACAAAAATGAATTTATCCAAAAATGACAATGAATCGCCAAATACACAATAAAAAAATTATATATATCCCGTTCAAAAGTCTTCCTTCGTGTCTTTCCTCTTCTAACTAAACCGCAATGTATACTATATCAAGACCAGCATAGATTTTATACACAAAAATGAATTTATCCAAAGATGACAATGAATCGCCAAATACACAATCAAAAAAATTCTATATATCCCATTCAAAAGTCTCCCTCTATTGCAAGATTTAAACCTTCAAACAACATCTTTAACATCACAACAACCTCTTTTAGAATGTTCTAATTATGATGTTCAAAAGATGTTTTATATCTAGTTATTTATCACAGCTTCACCGTGTAAGTTAACTTCTATTTGTTTTCATGTTCTTACCATATTTGTTTTTTTTAACTTCTATTTGATTTCATGTGCACAACAGAAACTTGCGTCATTTTTGCTTGTCTATATATCAAGACCAGCATAGATTTTCTACATAAAAATGAATTTATCCAAAAATGACACGGAAATCACCAAAAACACAATCAAAAAAAATTCTATATATCCCGTTCAAAACTCTCCCATTATTACAAGATTTAAACCTTCCAACAACATCTTTAACATCACAACATCCTCTCTTAAAACGTTCTATTCATGATGTTCAAAAGATGTTCTATCTCCGATTCTTTATCACAGTTTCAACATGTAAGTTAACTTCTATTTGTTTTCACGTTCTTACCATGTTTGTTTTTTTTTAACTAATATTTGATTTCATATGCACAACAGAAACTTGTGTCATTTTTGCTTCTCTAGGTGCTATAGAGGGATTAAAGAAAATAACATTTCTTGTGCACAACACAAACTTGCTTCGTTTTTGCTTGTCTATGAGCTATAGATGGATTAAAGAAAATAAGATTTCAAGTGCACAACACACACTTGCGTCGTTTTTGTTTGTTTAGGAGCCCAGGATAAAAGAAAATAAGATAAGTGAAGTTGGTAGGGTTATTCTAAAGTATGGAGTTACTACTGAAATTGCCCATACTTCTTTGAGAAATGCTAGTAACAAACCATTGTGAATCATTCTGATTCTTTCTTTTTGTTGCTGTTTTTTTCCTGCAAAACAGTTTTTCCTTCGTGTCTCTCCTCTTCTAACTAAACCGCAGACCAACATAGATTTTCTACACAAAAATGGATTTATCCAAAGATGACAATGGATCGCCAAAAACACAATAAAAAAATTCTATCTATCCCCTTCAAAACTTTACCTCTATTACAAGATTTAAACCTTCAAAGAAAATCTTTAACATCACAACAATCTTTCTTAGAACGTTCTATTGATGATGTTCAAAAGATGTTTTATCTCTCGTTCTTTATAACAGCTTCAACGTGTAAGTTAACTTATATTTGTTTTCATGTTGTTACCATTTTTTTTAACTTCTATTTGATTGCATGTGCACAACAAAAACTTGCGTCATTTTTGCTTGTCTAGGAGTTACAGAGGGATTAAAGAAACTAAGATTTCATGTGCACAACAGAAACTTGCGTCATTTTTTATTGTCTATGAGCTATACAAGGATTAAAGAAAATAAGATCAGGAAGTCGGTAGGGTTATTCTAATGAATAGAGTTACTACTGAAATAACCCATCCTTTCTTCGGAAATGCTAGCAACAAACTACTATAAATCAGTCTTATTATTTCTTTTTGTTGATTTTTTTTTTTTACATTAGTTCTCTTTTTCGTACAAAATTGTTTTTGTCTCCCTTCATCTAACTAAACTGCAGTGTATACTATATCAAGACCAGCATAGATTTTTTTTTTAAAAAAATGGATTGATATAAAAATGACAATGAATTGCCAAAAACACAATAAAAAAAAAATTCTATATATCTCGTTCAAAATTCTCCCTCTATTACAAGATTTAAAACTTCAAACAACATCTTTAACATCACAACAACCTCTTTTAGAATGTTCTATTTATGATATTCAAAAAATGTTTTATCTCTGGTTCTTTATCACAACTTCAACGTGTGAGTTTACTTCTATTTGTTTTCATGTTCTTACAATTTTAACTTCTATTTGATTTCATGTGCACAACAGAAACTTGCGTCATTTTTTCTTGTCTAGGAGCTATAGAGGTTCTAAAGAAAATAAAATTTGATGTGCACAACATAAACTTGAGTTATTTTTGCTTGTCTAAGAGCTATAGAGGGATTAAAGAAAATAATATCAGGAAGTTGGTAGGGTTATTATAAACAATAGAGTTACTACTGAAATAGTCCATCATTCTTTGGGAAATGCTAGCAACAAACCACTGTGAATCATTTTGATTCTTTCTTTTTGTTGTTTTTTTTTACATTAGATCTCTTTTTCTTGCAAAACCGTTTTTCTTCTTCGTGTATCACCCTCCTCTAACTAAACGGCAGTGTATACTATATCAAGACCAACATAGATTTTCTACACAAAAATGGATTTATCCAAAAATGACACGGAATCGCCGAAAACACAATCAAAAAAAATCCTATATATCCCGTTCAAAACTCTCCTTCTATTACAAGATTTAAACCTTCGAACAACATCTTTAACATCACAACATCCTCTCTTAGAACGTTTTATTCATGATGTTCAAAAGATGTTTTATCTCATGTTTTATCTCCGGTTCTTTATCACAGCTTCAACGTGTAAGTTAACTTCTATTTGTTTTCATGTTCTTACCATGTTTGTTTTTTTTAACTTCTATTAGATTTCATGTGCACAACAGAAACTTGCGTTATTTTTGTTTGTCTAGGAGCTATAAAGGGATTAAAGAAAATAAGATTTCTTGTGCACAACACAAACTTGCTTCTTTTTTGCTTGTCTATGAGCTATAGAGGGATTAAAGAAAATAATATTTCAAGTGCACAACACACACTTGCGTCGTTTTTGCTTGTTTAGGAGCTATAGAGGGATAAAAGAAAATAAGATAAATGAAGTTGGTAGGGTTATTCTAAAGTATGGAGTTACTACTGAAATAGCCATACTTCTTTGAGAAATTCTAGCAACAAACCACTGTGAATCATTCTGATTCTTTCTTTTTGTTGCTGTTTTTTCCTGCAAAACCGTTTTTCATTCGTGTCTCTTCTCTTCTAACTAAACCGCAGTGTATACTATATCAAAACCAGCATAGATTTTCTACACAAAAATGAATTTATCCAAAGATGACAATGAATCGCCAAAAACACAATAAAAAAAATTCTATCTATCCCTTTCAAAACTCTACCTCAATTACAAGATTTAAACCTTCAAATAACATCTTTAACATCACAACAATCTTTCTTAAAACGTTTTATTCATGATGTTCAAAAGATGTTTTATCTCTGCATCTTTATCACAGCTTCAACGTGTAAGTTAACTTATATTTGTTTTCATGTTGTTACCATGTTTGTTTTTTTTTTTACTTTTATTTGATTTCATGTGCACACCAGAAACTTGCGTCATTTTTGCTTGTCTAGGAGTTATAGAGGGATTAAAGAAACTAAGATTTCATGTGCACAACACAAACTTGCGTCATTTTTTATTGTCTATGAGCTATATAGGGGATTAAAGAAAAACAAGATCAGCGAAGTTGTATGGTTCTAAATAATATAGTTACTACTGAAATAGCCCATCCTTCCTTGCGAAATACTAGCAACTGTGAATCATTCTGATTCCTTCATTTTGTTGTTGTTTTTTTTTTTTTTACATTAGATATCTTTTTTCCTGCAAAACTGTTTTTCTCCTTCGTTTCTTCCCTCCTCTAACTATTGTTTTTTTTTTATATTAGATATCTTTTTTCCTGCAAAACCGTTTTTCTCCTTGGTGTCTTCCCTCCTCTAACTAAACGACAGTGTATACTATATCAAGGTCAGCATAGATTTTCTATATAAAAATGGATTTATCCAAAAATCTCATTGAATCGCCAAAAACACAATAAAAAAAAATTCTATATATCCCTTCCAAAACTCTTCCTCTATTAAAAATCACAACAAACTCTGTTATAACGTTCTATTCATGATGTTCAAAATATGTTTTATCTCTGGTTCTTTTCACAGTTTCAACGTGTAAGTTAACTTTAATCGTATTTCTGTTTCACATGCAACCTTTATTTACACATATCTATATTCACCACGCCGATCTATGCTCACCACGCTACCGATAATCGGATACAGAGAACAAGATGGAAAGAAATATTGAATAACAATTGAAGATTGCGAAAATGCTATTGGGATAGCAACTTATATTTTGGTATAGCAAGTAAGTTTATGATTTTAGATCTAAACGGTGTTGGTGTTTGGTTTGGTGAGAATGATATTGAAAATTTAGTGTTTGGTTTGTTTAATTTGGAAGACTAATTTGGTGAAAATGAGAATTATTTGTTATGCATTTTTTTTTAGTATTTATCAATGACAAATATTTGTCCCGTGTTTTTTATTTTTTATATTTAACACTAAAAAGCATTTCTTTTATATTTTTTATGCATCTGTAATAGATATTTATTATGCCTTACTTTTAAATATTTTTGAATGACAAATATTTATCCATTTTATTTTAATATGTAACACTAACAAATATTTGTCTCATGTGTTTTTTATGTATTAGTTATAAGTATTTATTCTACATTTTTTTTAATATTTATCAATGACAAATATTTATCATATATTTATTTTAATATTCAATCAATCGTTGAAATTGAAGAGGATATTGATTTTCTGTTAACATTCTCATTTTAATACCAGTTTTTCCATTAGTGTTCTAATTTGTTAGAGTAAATAAGTATAATAATATGTTTCTAAAAAAAATATAATAATGTCTAATAGAGTGGAAAAAAGAAAAAATTTGT
>JBBPBP010000003.1:4973719-4993234 GCA_037974735.1 Cicer chorassanicum
TTTTATAAATATAATTATATATTTAAACCGATTATTCAATTACATGTGTCTATTCATCTATTATTAGAGATTTTAGTGGTTAATTAGTTAAATTAATTAGTTACTTACATTAAGTTAGTTCTTATACTCTAGTTAGTTGAGTTCTTATACATTAGTTAAGTTGGTTATTTAACTAGTTATATAATTTTAGGTAACCCTCAATGTAATTCATTTTATTTTTTATTATTAATAGGATTCAAATTAACTTTTTATATTACTCTTTTATCAATAGTTTACATCAAAAATTGTAATATCTATCAAATTCAATGATCCATTAACATAAAAATAGTAATTCATCTTTGTTTTTGACCCATTGTATTTGTTTTAGCACAAAACTGGGACATGTGCGTAACCTGATTTTTATTTTTCTAAAATTTTATATATCTATGAATAATTATATTTTTTCAACCTTTTAAGACAATCATAATTTTCAAATCTCAAATTCCACAATGCTATGCCATTGGTTCAAATACGTGAATTAACTGTGATCTATAACAAAAATTTATGAAAATATTTTAAATATACTTGTATATATGATTACTTTCATAATCATTGAACACCATATATTAATACAAATTCTACATGAGAAGAACTCTGTCACGAAAATAGAGTTTATCACATTATCTCTTTTTCAAGTATAAAGTATACATATTAAACATATATGCCAACAATATGTTTTATGATGTTATCTCCCAAGTATGAAGTATCTAACAATAAAGGAGCAAAGTGCCTTTGTTCATGGTCGGTTAATTACAATAGATAACATTCTAATAGCTACAGAGTGCTTCCATTGGCTCATTTGATTCTATTCCAAATTGGGGCTGCGCATAGAGACCAATACAAATTTCCATGAGTGGTTACTCTTTTGACAATTTTTTAGTGCAACTCTCTGGCAGATTTGGAAAGCTCGCAGCATGGTCAATGAATATGTGTCAAAGAATTTAAACTTCTCCCTTAATTTCTTCATATCAGCAATATTCTAAATTTTCAAAATTTTCAAACAATTCAAAATTTTCAAAATAGGAAAATTTCGAAACTTTCCATATTTAAAAACTTTCGAAACTTTCTAGATTTAAAAACTTTTCATATTTGTAAAAAAAAAAAAAACAATTGTTTGTGTTATAGTAAATGATGGGTAGAATATATTCATATTATTTCATTAATTATGATTTGAATTTAATTTTATGATATTAAGATTTTTTTGTTTTTTCTTTGTTGAATGACAAATGGGTAAATACCTTTTTAAATAATTTTTTAATGTAATTTATTATAAATTCAAAATGAAAATAGTATTAATATGGTAAATAATGTAAATATGGAGTGTTTAAACCAAACAAAAAAAATAAAAAATGTTAAATGTGAAATTCATTTATCATTTGTAATATAGATTTTTGTGGGTATATTCGAAGATTAAAAATAAACAAAAAATACTCAAAATAACTTCAACAAAAATGTTGAAATAAAATAAAATTCAAAATCAATGATCAACATGAATAATGAAATAAAATAAAACTAAACAACAACAACTAAAGTATTTCTTACCTAATATAGAAGATTATTTGTAAATGAAACTAATCCAAAGTCAAATCAAAATAATAAAAAAAATTCAAAATCGCAAAAGCAACACTTTTGAACTCAACTTTAATATTTTCATATGAATAATTAAGAAATACTTGATTTACACGAGTAGTTATTTCAAAGTTTTTAGTTAAATCAATCATGTTGTATAAATACCATCATTCAAAATACTTACTATTCTTCCATATCCACTTTATAAAGCGGATAAGATCATGAGGTGAAACGTTAGAGGTTTCAACTAATTTAGTTTGACAAGAGGTTTGCATAACATTGAGTACAAAGTGTTGTTGATGTTGAAGCTGCAGAGTGGTGAAGTCAAGGGTATTAAGAAGTGAATTAATTTGGTAGCCATGGCCACGAGGAGCAGCATTACTAAGAAAACTCATAACTTTTTGGAAATCTTTGGATGCGTCATGACCATATGAAAATTCCCATATTTATGTTGTTGATGTTAAAAAAAAAAAAACTAATTTAATAAATTACGTAGTGACAATCATTTGTGGCATGTATGGTTTTTATAATTAACTCAAATTAATGATAAATATTTTGTCCTGCAAATAAATTATATGTTTAAAAGACTTATTTGATTCCTCATTTTCAGAAAAACAATATAAAAAAATTAAATTCTGAAAAAAATCCTAAATAATATATTTATAATTTTTAACCAATTTTTTAATGATAAAATATTTATCCTTGTATAATGTTTATAACAACTAACAAGCTCAAATCAATATATTATAATTATTTTTATTTTTATATAAGACATGTAAAACACAATAAAGTTAAATAATTAATCAGAGAGAATTATACCATCCACCCCCACGTCTAAACCTGCTACCCCTCAATCAACGTGAAAATCCAATTTTGCCCTTTATAAAATTTTTAACTTTTTTAACTTCTCATTTTGTCACCCCTCTTTTTAAAATATTCGAAAGTTTCCAAAGTTTCGAAATGACAATTTCCATAATTTTCGAAACTTTCGAAAAATCGAAACTTCCGAAATAGAAAATTTCAGAATTTTCGAAACTTTCAAATAATTCAAAACTTTCGAAATAGGAAAATTTCGGAACTTTCCATATTTGAAAATTTCGAAACTTTCCATATTTTGAAAATTTCGAAACTTTCCTAATTTTCGAAATGTAATCCTTATTTTGAAAATTTCCAGATTTGAAAACTTTCGAAATTTTTCAGATTTGGAAATTTTCGAAACTTTCCAAATTTGGAAACTTTCGAAACTTTCCAAATTTTCAAAATGTAATCCTTATTTCGAAAATTTGAAACTTCCGAAACAATCAATTTTGAAACTTATTATAAATTGTTAAAAGGATAAAATTGTATTTTCATGTGTCTTGAGGGGGTGACAAGTATAAGTGTGGGGGTGGATGATATATTCCTCCTAGTTTTCTGTTTCCTTTGTGTTTATTTTTTTTAAATTATGAAACCCGGGCCATGTGGATTTAGATATGGCATCAAGTTATAGGTCGATTTTATCTCTCTTACTTCCCCATTCGATTAATAGAAAAGAATTTACATCCATTTTTATTTTTTATTGAGGGTAAAATTTAAATCATTATCTCTATCTTTGACGAAGTTCGTATTTCATATTTATTATAACTAATATAACAAAATAAATTATTACTATATAATAATAAAATTAAAAAAATATATTAAAATCATATTTTCTATAGTAAGGAGAGTATAATTTATAATAGTTAAAAAATATTAAATATCACAAATATGTACATGTATATCAAATTTAATAATGATAATTATAAGCGGGACGGGATCGGGGGCGGGGTATATGAATCTTCATTAATCATTATTTTTCCAATCAATTGTTTAGCTTATTTCGTTTATTTAATGTTTGTTTTAGAGTTATTTTGAATAAATAAACATTCGATAAAATAATATGTTTATGCTTTCATTTTCATGATTAACCATCTATTTTGTGTAGTTGGTTTTGTTTCATTGGTTTAGTGTAATGCTGAATTTTGGTGAAAAACAAAACGACATTTATGTAGACATTCAAATGGAGCCATATTAGTTGCAAATGAAAGCTAACATTCATAGGTACAACTTTCATGAACACACGAAAATTCAATTTGGATTATACGTAAAGGGGTGAAAATTGCAAGTCAAATCAGAGGGATAACAATTTTGGAAGAACAAATGTGTTTATCTAACAATTCAGAGCATTGCGCCCAACCACACACTGCAATGCATTTGGTAGCACAATTTTTTAGAGCAATGCACTCAAAATCGTAGCAATGTGCTAGCACACGTCCCAAAGCCCTATTTAAGCTAAAAACTCATATTTTGTAAGGATTCTGATCTAGGAGGCTTTGGGGAACATTTTGTGTACATCTTGGAGTGGAGATGTCAAATCGAGCTACTTGGTCCGCATCGAGCTAGCCCATCTGGGTAGCGGATTTTTTTGGGTCAGACTATAAAACATGCATTAAATGTCGACTACAAAATTAGTGCGAGCTCAGCCCTATATGGATGACGGACTTTTCAAGCCTGCCCGCGTATTGTATTTATAATCAAAATTATTTCTTAAAAAAATTTAAATAAAAAAAATTAATTAGATAATTTTCTATCGTTCTAATTTTCAATTAACTAAATATATATCAAAACAAAAATAGATTAAACCTAAGTACGTGTTTTTATTCATAAAATTAAGTTTCAAATTGTGATATGAATAATCTAACGGTAATATGTAGAAGTAAAAATAAAAATTAAGACTCAATAAATAATAAAAATTACTATTCAGTTATTAATATTAAAGAATTATTTATTTTATAAAAAATATTTAATACGTGCATGTATATATAATTAAATAAAAAATAAAGTCCCACAAATATTTAATTGTTTGCATCAAAATAAACTTCAATAAATAAAATTAATATATATATATATATATATATATATATATATATATATAATGTTTATTTTAATTTTTTGTTGATATTATTTATTAACATTTAATTAAAATAATATTTTTTTTAAAAATTTGTGTACTCAATAATTATAATGTTTTTAAATTTAAATAAATATTTTATTAATGCGAGTTTTACGGCATCTGAAGCCCAGTCACAGGCTCAGATTTTTACAGACCAGGTTAAAAATCCTATTCTAATTCGGGCTCAAAATTTGAGGCCCAAACCTTACAATTGTTAGGGCTTTTTGGATCATCCATTCGGACCGGCCCATTTTGACAGCTCTATCTTAGAGGCCAGAAACTTGAAAATTCACTCTTCGACCTAAGAAGTGAAGATTCATCGTATCTTTCTTATCTATAATTACATCTTCATCTTTGTTATTATGTTCTTAATCATAAACTAATTTTTTCTTTGATTAGGGATTAGATGAGTCTCATCGAATCTATGTAGTTTTGGTTTTCGTACACTATTTATACAATTAAAACGAGTTTGATTATTCATATATTTTTACTCTTAATGATTTTTTGTGCTTGATCAACATTTAATCGAACATAAGAATTATTTTGTTATTGACAAACAAGCTATAATTATCGGAACCAAAATATATGTTCATGTTTCAATATTATTATAGGAATATGAAATATTAACATGTGTCTAAGAAATTAACGTTCATACATGTTATGCGTAAGAAGCCTAATCGCCTAAAGAGTTAGGGTTCATTGTTATAAGAAATGGATTTTGAGCCAAAGAATTGATTTTAGTCTAATTTGTTAATTTGACGCAATGAAATAAGTTAGATTGTTAAAATAGTGAATCAATAATTACATAGTGATTCGAATTCCCTAATCATTTTTCTCTAATTGAAACTTCTCGAATTATTTTTGTGTTTGTTCGAAATATCAACTAGCTTATAAACTTGGTAATTACTAAGTGTTATTAATAACAATCCATATGAATACAATTTTACTTATGATTATTATTACTTAACGATTTGATACACTTGTGAAATAGCTATCAGAGTGGATATAACACTTCGAAACTTGCCTCCACCTCCGAGTTTTTGTTTTGGAGAAAATAGCCCCTAGATCTAATTAAAGCAAATTTTTCCCATCCATATCAATATCAAGATGGGGTCGGGTAAAGTAGATAGTCAAATTAGTTAAGTAGTTGAAAAGGTTGTTGAGAGTTAGTTACAAAGAAAACTAATTGTAACCTTTTCTAGGTGTTCATAATGCACTTGTATTGATTGAATCATTGAGTATAAACAAAGAAGTGATCCTCTCTAATTAGTTAATCAATTCAATAATTCAAAGTATACATTTACTTTCAAATTGTTTGTTTTGTGTGAGTTACTTAGAGTGTAAATTATTCAATTTTAACATCAGATAGACATTCATAAATGCGGATTATATTGTTATCCTTTATATGGATTAAATCCTATAATCTTCATCTTCAATTGAAGTGAAATGCTGAAGTTGCTGCAAAATTTGCGACAGCATAAAAACGGTGCATGGAAAAAAAGGAGTGAGAGAGTGCACGAGTAGAAAACCGGAAAGCACGTCCATGACGATAGACGAGAACGAAAAAACAAACTAAGAGTTTGTTGCAGCGGCAGTAGAAGTAGATTCATCATAATTGAATTGAAATTTATATAATATAAATTATTCACGTGAAATTTTGCATAATATAAAATCATCTAAACGATGGTTGAAATCCATAAAAATTTATAATGTTTAATAAAAACATAGCAACTATGTGATAATTTATATACGTTGTATACTAACTATATGTATTCAATGCTTTTCTTTTACTAAATGTATTTCTTCAATGTTGTTAAGTAAAAAGTTTAGATTTAGTTCATATATATGGTTAATAAATAGTTTTTACACTATTAATTAAAACAATTGTTAAATTATTAGAGATGTTTGACTTTTATTATGACTACCTTTAAAACCTTTAAAATTATAACAATTGTTCGATCATTAGATAAATTTGACTTTTATTATAATTACCTCTAAAATGATATCCATGAATGGTTTTGATGTACCGATAATGTAAAACTTTACGGTGTATTTCAATTTAACTCAAAAAATTTATGATACTTTGATTTTAGATCAAATAAATTAATTGTGTTTTTCTCAAGATAAATTTGAATATTTTCTCTATTACGTATGTTTTAAATGTAAAAATATTACAGCTATTTTCTTGCCTCCACGAAAAGATTTGGTAGATCTACCAATTAATCTAGTATACTAGTTATGGCCTTGTGTTGACCTTAGTGAAAATATAGAGAAAACTTGGAATATGATAATACTCGAAATGTCAAAATTGTAGTTGGGTTTGAGCCTTCATTTTTACTCCCTTAGATAGAGGAGGTAAGTGTTCATTGAATTTAAAGGTTTTTTTTGCCTTCCATAAAGTTCATTCCTTCACCTAAATTTTTTAAATTAAAAAGAAAAAAATGCCAATGATTTAATTAGTATAAGTTTAACAAAAATTTTAGTAAAAAATGACTTTTTATGGTCACAAAGTTTATATAAATTACATTTCATTTGGTAGAACCTGTTTATAAGGATTTGGAATCTTTTTTCTTGTCAACTAAGGTTTAGGACTGTAGGCAGGCAGTCTCTAAACAGAACACGGCCCATTAGAAGAGGCTCTTCAATTGAGGATTGGGACAATTTATTAACTATGATTTCATTGTTTTAATAAATTTTATTTTAAATAAATTGGTGTATTTTATTAGTCAATTCCCATGTTAAATTTTTTTTCTTTCTTTTATACATCATTAATTCATCGGGTCTTTTTTGTTTTGTTTTGATGATAACATCATTAAAAATAACTTCTATTTGTTTTTTTTTTTGTGGCTTTGTTTTCAAATATATTACTATATATTATTATTATTTTGGTGAAGTTTTCAATCATGTTAAAATTAGGGAAAAAGTCTCTTAGTGGCGATCGCATTTAGGAAACGACATCATAACAATACTTGTTTTAATTTTCTGTCTCACAATAATACTTGATTTTGGTGCATGTGCATATGATATTTCATGCATGCCTCACAAATGAAAATCAACATAAAAATCTCAAATTAAGTTGTGTCTCTTGAGTTAGCAAAGTTGCATCTCAAAATAAGACAATGATGCATAAGTAAAGCCACTAGGATATTATCTGACTTGTTAGAATAAAACCTCAAATATCATCATTCCCTTTTCATATTAGTGATTTATATATGATCATATTATGATTGTGATTACTAACTTACAAGATCCATCTTAAGTAGAATAATTGTGGTCAGCAGCGAAGCTATGGTAAATTTTATGAGGAGATCAACATTAAATCTTATTGGGTTCGCAATGAGGATGAATATGAGTTCAAGAAACTATAATCAAGATTTGATCAAGTTAAAATGTCAAATAATCAATGTTGTAAATATATGACATGAAATGAGAGGTGGTTAAGAAGGGAAAAAAGATGATCGTAACTATTACAATCTCAATTTAAAAGTCTAAAAATGAATAAATATCCACTTAGTCAACTGCAAAAATACATTTTTACACTCAACTCAGTGGTATATATATGCAAGATATTAGTCTACTAAGCTCAATTGGTAGTGGGAATGTGATGAGGCGGTACTTATCCCCTAGGTACCGGGCTATTAGATAATCCTAGTCGATGATAGGGTTAAATAAGTTTTTTATAGGGTTAAATAAGTTTTTTGTCCCTATAAAATCTCACTATTTTATTTTCAGTCCATTAAAAAATTTTGTTTTTATTTTTGATCCCTAATTTTATCCCAACTACTATGTATTGTTCAAATTTTTGAATAAGTTTTTGCAATAATACTTAGGACATAATTAACAATTTATGTACAAAAATTTATAATTTTTTAATAAATGATAAGTTAAATATGAATTTTTAAGTTTTTTGTGTTAAAAATTCATATTTTATTTATCGCTTGTTAAAAAAATTTAAATTTTGGTAGGAAAATTTCATATAATGTCCCAAGTATTAATGCAAAAAACTATTTAAAAACTCAAAAGATACACATTAGTACTTGGTATAAAACTATAGACCAAAAATAAAAATAAATTTTTTTAAAAAACTATAGACCAAAAATAAAAATAAATTTTTTTAAAAAACTAAAAGTTGATGAATATTTTTATAAAGACTGAAAACAAAATAATAAAATCATATAAAAACTTATTTAACTCAATTTTATCAAAACTAAAAACATATTTAATCCACTTTTTATTAGAAAATTGGCTAAATAGCACATGTGGTCCCTTAACTTAATTTCAATTAACGTTTTAATCTTTTATCTTTTTGTCACTTAAAATTAAAATAACGGACTAAATTGAAAAAAAAAAGATAAAAGACTAAAACATTAATTGAAATTAAGTCAAAGAATCACGGATGCTATTTAGCATAAAAAATTTAAAATAATATAATTAATTTATGGTTCACATGCAAAATGTTTTCCTCAACTGTGCTTTGGATATATTCATTGATAATGACTTGTCATTTGGAATGAACACTTCATTTGTAATTTTCTCAAACACTTCTAACTTCCACGAAACTATAATGACTAATATAGGACCACAATACATGTGCCTTGTAATTAAGGACCACAACATTTGAAGATCCAAAGTTTTAAAAATCGATCTGCTTTTCACATGAACCCAATTTGATCTAGGAGATGTTTTCTTTTTGTATACTGATGAATGATAATCACAATAATATGTATTTTCATCTATATTCTGTGTTCTTCATTTTAACTGAAAACCTGATTAAAGAAAAACCTGGCGAAAATGAAATTTTAATCCTTAATAACGCGTAAACTTTTACCTATATTTGTTCAAATGAAAATGACATGAATTTAAAATAGAAAAAAATGATAGTATATAATATTAGTTTGGTGATTGTAGTGTTAGACAGTTAAGGGGTTATATGTTTTAATTAACTATGATAGATATCAATTATAACATATGTTTTATAATAAGAACATATCTAAGGGTTCAAGATCTTGTAAAAAGAAAAAATAAGAGTTCAAGATTAGAATTTTAATTCAATATAGTTTTCTTTGGGATAAAATGGTTCAGCCTATCACCATTTATCCAACAATAAAAGTTCAACATAATTTTGTGATTAATAATAATTTTTAATAATTAAATATTATCTGTTCATAATTTGATTAATTAAATAATTAATTTAATATAATAAAGTCAAGTTTCCATAAAAAATAAGTTTGTATAATTTTTTTAATAAAAAATATATGAAATTAAATAGCCAGAATTTATTTATCTTTGTTGAAATACTTCTCTGCTTATCAAAAAAAGTTTCTGAACTTTTCTACCATGATATAAAGTTCACACTTCATTTGAGATTTGCCTCTTATACTAATTAAGTAGCGGACCACCTTATAAACTATCGATCCGGCTCCTCTAATAGGAGAATCTCACTTCACTTTAGATAATAAAAATGGCGTTATCAATTATCACTAGTGTAATTAAACCTTGTTAGATCGGTTTTTTGTCCGATCTAATATCAAGTATTGTAATAAATAGTTAATTATAAAATCGACTAAAATGATAAATGTAACAAGTCAAAATTCAAAATTGATTTATTAGGTCGGTTAAATTTGAACCAATATAACAAGTAAAATTCAAAAATGATTTATTAGATCGGTTAAATTTGAACCAACATAACAAGTCAAATTCAAAATTGATTTATTACATCGATTAAATTTGAACCAATATAACAAGTCAAATTCAAAATTGATTTATTACATCGGTTAAATTTGAACCAATATAACAAGTCAAATTCAAAATCGATTTATTACATCGGTTAAATTTGAACCAATATAACAAGTCATATTCAAAATTAATTTGTTATATCGATGAGCCAACCGATTTAAATAAATAACTTTTTAATTTTTTTTTTTCATAACTTTCACCCCTCGCATATGCATCCTCAGAATATCACATATTACCCTATTAACTAAAATTTCTCATTCAATCATAAAACACAAAACTTCGTACGAAGCTTTATATTTAAAAATCAATGACAATGAGTCATAATTTATTTTACAAAATCAAAGTTATCAAACTCAGAATTACATAATCTTCACTACTTGTTAAAAAAAAAAACATTATCTTCTATTAACAATCTAAAGATACTGATATGATAGAAGTGTTTTGCACAACGTTGTCGGACAGTCATCATTTCATCATCTTCGAATGGTTTTGAGTCTCCAAATATCTGAATTATAAACATTGAAATGACAAAATTATCTAAATCATGTAACTATAAAAATCATAAGTAGTTAATTAATACTAACTTTAAAAAAATCTATCACATATCCGCATCCATCAATCAACAAGACCACTAGATACAATGTTCAACATATGTATCATAATGTAGTAGTCACACTGATAACCTTTAGGTTGTCTTTGACACTAAAATTGAATATCATATGTAAATTATAGTGAGTAAATATTATATAGATAAAGACATATAAATTATAATTGAAATTCTATATATATAATCTAAACAACTTATAGTGGGAATGCTTTATATAGGTTTATTCTTTCTTAATCTTCACAACTTATTATATTCACCCAAAGCTCTACAAAAATAAAATATTCATTAAAATTGTATTATAAAACATATCAAAAAGTTTATGTACGTATACGTTACGGAAAATACATTAAACACTTACAAATTGACGATGTGCATGATATTTTTATTTGATTTCCATCGCAACGAACATAGGAAGACTATAGTATTCTTCCTAGGACAAATAACGAGCAATTGCCAATGAGGACTACATTGTGCAAAAAGTTAAAAGTGTTAAGTACATTTATGTTATAAACTTATAATGGATAAATTATAATAAAATTTTACTTACTTGTTGAGATAAGGTAATAGATAACACTCTTTTTGATTCTGTTGCAACTTATTTTGTATGTATTTTTGAGCCCCAATAGAATCTTATTCACACTGAATGAAACATGGATGAATGAATCCATACACGCCACTTTTGCCCAAGTCAATACAAAGGCGATGCATATATCTAAAATATTGAAATAAATAAATTAAAATAACTATTTGTTATAAATGAAATTAATTTTTTTGACTAATTTTACAAATTAAATGTACTTACGTCAACCATATTTGTATAATAGTGATGCACAACTCTCGATTACCCATACACAACTCCACTATATCGCTTTGTCCAAGAACAAACAATTCACTTGTCTCATGTTCCAATTTTAGCTCTATAGACAATGATATACTCATCGACTTTAACAACAATTGTTGAATACAATCTAGTTGAGATTCAAATTTTGAGTTGAACGTCAACTATCTGCCCAAAACCATCATAATATATTAGCAGATAGCACAACAATAAATATTATCCAATAAAAGAAGCCATCAAAGACAAACCAAAAGGTAGCATTAGAGGTTAATAACTTCATTACAGAACAATAACTTTAAATGGAGCTGACAAACCAAAAGGAATCACAAAAATTTAATTAACTGCCTCAATGTGCAGAATAATAGATGAACTAATCATTCACAGCAATAACAATATCTTAACTTAGAGAATCATTGTCTCTTCCCACTAGAATTGGTGAAAGCAGTTGCTAATGAGATCGGAGCGGACAAAGTTGGTGTCAGACTTTCCCCTTTTGCTGATTATTAAGTTGTGGAGACTCAAACCCTCAAGCGTTGGCCATTTACATGGCTCAATCGTTAAGTCAACTAGACATTCTCTATTGTCATGTAATTGAACCTAGGATGCAAACCATGTTTGAAAAATGTGACAACAATGTGTCTTTAATTCCAATGCAGAAAGCCTTCAATGGTACGTTTATTGTTGCTGGTGGATATGATATGAGTGAAGGTAACAATGTGGTGGGTAGTGGTGGTGCGGAATTGGTGGCTTATGGAAGACTCTTTTTGGAAAATCTAGATTTGCCTAAAAGATTTGAGTTGGATGCTCATTTAAAAAGGTTGATAAAATCATTTTTTACACAAGTGATCCTGTTGTTGGATATACAGATTATCCATTCCTAAAAAATGCTAACTAAAGATCATTGAAAAGGCATAAAGCTTTATTATACATATAATTGAGGGGAAATTCAAGAATTTTCCCCCTGACCGTGTGTTTTTTCATTTATAGTTTGGTGCATCAGAAAGGAATCACCAATTTACAAAATTCGTATTTGTATAACTGCTTGTATTCCAACTTATTATATTTCCAGCTAAAGGTAAACAAAATAGCTACCCAGCAAAGCAATATAACTGTATAAAATAACTCCATTATTTTAAACAGAAGCGTATAAGCAAATTAAGCAACAACCAACACAAATCACAAACTCAAATTGACAAATGTGTTAAGCCTCAATCCACAGGCTAAAAAATTATTTTGAGAAACAAGGATTTCAATAAACATAAATTGCCAAACCAAGTACTGAATTTTTTGGGAGAGAATCCAAGCTAAGTATTGATTGATACAGCTATGATCATCACACTTGAAAAATGTAGCATAAGTAAAAAAAAAAAAAAAAAGAACATTATAATGAATATCAAGAAATTAAGAGATAATGAACAAAAAGCATTTCTTAGAGTTAGCAAGAACCAAACCATGACAAGAGCTTACAGCAACAGACAACAGAAACAAACATCAAATATATACAAACAATGATACACCAAGAAGGAAATAAAATGCTCATAAGAAAATTATGTTAATACATAACCATATTTCATCATGGAATGTTATTTTAATCCTAACTTAGATTAACATGGAAAGAAAATTAAGGTAGAAGAACAATAAGCAACAACAAATTATCATTCACTACAAGCACATATTTCATATACTTCACCTTATCAATCGCCAGGGATAACACATAATTTATAACATGGAACACTCTTATCTTCACTATATGGCTTAATTGCAGTTTTAGTCCCCTATTTATACTGATTCACGAAATTAGTCCCCCTATTTTAAAAGTCGACAGTTTTGGTCCCTCCCTCTAATTTTTTAGCTAAAAAATGATGACGTGAGATGTTTTGAATAACATGACATATGATACGATGATGTAGAGTGATTAACACCCATGAAATTGGAATAAAACGTCGTAAAAACTTAACTTTTAACTTCAAATTTTTTTCGTATTTTTAATTTAATTAATGACATATGAATAATTAATGGATCTAGATGGTTTTATATCATAGAATTGTATGTCACGTCATTTAAAATATATCAAATCGTCATTTTTTAGCTAAAAAAATCAAAGGGAGGGACCAAAACTATCGACTTTTAAAATAGGGGGACCGATTTCGTGAATCAGTATAAATATGGGGACTAAAACTGCAATTAAGCATCACTATATAAGATCAATTAGTACTAAAAAAATCTTTCTTAGATAAATAAACTTCCCAACAGATGTTTACTATTATTAACAAAATGAAAATCAACAAAGTAGGCCACACAAAAAATGAACCGCATATAATAGAAACAACACAACAAATTAATTTAGCACTAGATTTATTGATGAATCAGTTTTATTAACTGAGACAATCTCACAAACACATAGCATGTAGTTTTAAAGGATGGTTGAAAATCGGGGTAACTAATACTACTCAAATTTCTCCATCGCTTCTAAAATTAATAAGAGTTTAATTAACTATTACTACATAAACAATTTAATACTCCCCTTCAATCACATCTCACAACACAATCTAATCTTCTTGTTAAATGTTACATTGAAATTATTTTAAATATTAGTAAAATAAAATTCAATTAAAGATTAATAATAAGAACAATTAACAATGAAATAATTTTAGATTGTTGAGTAACAAACAAGAATTATTAGAAAATTACTGGAGAAAGCAACAAACACTTCTCGATGGTGAAAGTAATTGACACTTCTAGACGGAAATGCTCCTTGATAGATGGAAGAGGAAGACAAAGAAAACTCGTCGTCAGTGCTGAAGTAGAAAAATGTTGTGTCGGACCAACTCGTCGCCGACGATGAAGGCTGAAAACTGAAGTTCGTCTGATTCCCGTTGAAAGCTGAAGTTTGTTCGATTCGCGTTTTCACTAAAGGATGAAGTTTAAAGGTTGAAGGATGAAAACGTTGAAGCGTTGAAGAGGTAAGACATGGGTTCATGACTGTTTGGTTCGTGACCTGATGAAGGATGAATGATGAAGAATGAATTGACGCAACGTAACTAATTAATTCATGATTGTGTTTGTAGAAGAACGAAGGATGAAGATGAAAAATGGGTTTGCATTCGCGCGTGATTTTTAATTTTTTTGGTTAACTTAGGGATTTTTTTTGTAAACGGCTTGTTAGATCAGTATAATATAACAGATTTAACAAAATTTGTAATAATAACAAATTTCTCACCGTTTGTTTTTTTTAATGTACACGGTAGAACAATTCAATTAGAACAGATTTAATAAAATTTGTAATAATAACAAAATTGTCACCATTTTTTTTGTGCAGTTTTTTTTTAAAATATGTATGTTAGATTAGTTCAATTAGAACAGATCTAATAAAGTTTACTATAATAACAAATTTGTCACCGCTATTTTTTTTGTGCAGTTTTTTTTTTAAAAATACGTATGTTAGATCAGTTCAATTAGAACAGATCTAACAAAGTTTATCATAATAACAAATTTACCACCGTCTTGCTTATTACATTGGATGTATAACAATCGATCTAATATCAACGATATAACAAGGTTAAAATGCATTGATATATTAAATAATAAGTTAAAGATAGATATTTTTAATTTATATTTTATTCATTTTAAACTATCTAAATCCATAAACTATATATACATATATATGTGTTTGTTTTTTTTTCAAAAAAAAAAAATGAATGTATTAGTACTACTCCATGAAAGCACAAGGTATGCAAGGATACACCAATACAAACAATAGATAAAAATAAATACAAAATGTAAAAGGAGAAAATAATTAAATAAAAAAATAATTAATTAATATATATTTTTAATATTTGTGACTAAATTTTATGTTTAAAATCTTGTAACCACTCAAATATTTTCTGTGATCCATAGCTGTAATCGGGAAGAGAAAATAACCAGTAGAATTTTTTTTATCATAACCTGTTTTGCAATTACCAGTAGTAGTTTGTCTCGTGTGTTCTATGCTCCAATGGCAATGGCAGTACCAAATCAGAAAAATGCAGTTGCTTTTCATCCGAAGCAAAATCAAGGTCAACCAAACAAATTTTTTATTGCTTTTTCCTTCAACCATTTCCCATCTTTGATAATTCTCTTAAAATTAAAAAAAAATGTTTATTACCGTTATTTTGGAAAACACCTAGCACTCCCAACCACGGTAATAATACCGCCTATGTTATGCCAAAAGTTGTACATCAAAGTGAAGGGAAATATAGAATTAAACGCAGATAAAAAAGCAGTTGAAATTAAAAAAATTCCTTCAATGAATTTTTATGAATGGTCATAAATTAAGGGTTATGCAATTATCTCTTGTATCGCAGAACTTTTGCAAACGAGAATGGAAAGAGTCACGAATGTTGTTCGAACAACAACGTTTTTATGTAGTTTACATGAACACACCTCGAACGAAAGCAACTTTTGTTTACAGTGCTAATTGATGAACGAAACCACTAAAAAACGCTTATAGACAATCTAGTGTTGCTAGGGATTTTATAAAGGTATATCTTGCACTTACGCATAAGGGTTTTATTCATAGAACCAATTATGCTAAGCTAGCGCACAATAGCTTACTGTATTCTACATTTATTTAATTTACGTCGGTGTATCATAAAAGTGTACCACTTAATAAAATAAATCTTTGCTTATTTATTTTAACCTCTCATTAATTTGTTCTCACGTGTGTGACCATGTAGATTCTCGTAATGTTGTCAATAATATTAAACAATAAATGATATCTAGAAACACATCATTGTTATCCAAGTGACAAAAATTTCTTGTGATTTTCACGTAACCCTTCTATGATAGTGATCTTGTGCATAATTTCTCTTTTGCACTTATACCTATATTGAACACTATGCATAGTATGTGTCACCCTTGTATAGTTCTATTTTATATTCCTTGATACCAGAATATACTTAGTAACAATAAATAAGATCAATATCTCATATTTACTTTTTCAGCATTGCTATACACTTTACGGTTATACTCTATCAATGGCCTCATAAATATTACTCAAGTTATGTAGGAGAGATAAATCTTATTTAGGTCACTCATGTCCCTCTGCATGACTTGTTGAATGCCTAGTTAATTGACTTTATAATTGTCTTGTTATAGTCAATGTTTGACGAAAATAAAACACTCAACTCGTCATGTAAGGACCACAATGGTTTCACGTCAAAAAATGGCATACACCACTATCACTATGAGAATAACTTTTGACCTTTACATAACACACTATGTAGTATTATAATGGTGGATCAATTCAGTACACATTTACCATTATATATACCTATGGTGTTATTTGATATCTTATATCTATTATATGTGAGATATAGTTATCAATACACACACATAATAGTCTCAATTTTATTACTATTTCTTTATAACAATACTTGACTACATATACTTTAAGAGTAAAGTTCTATAGTATCTCACAATTGAGTCATGCACTCGATGTTCTATTAAAATGAATTTTACTCAAAAACTTTATTACGGGGAAACAAACATAATAATTGAAATGTTTCATATTATAAATAAATAAATAGCACGATACAAGTTCAAATGTAAAACATTGACCTCTATGGTATACACCCACACAAAGAACATTTGTTTCATCTTTTCTTCTTTGCCAATATCACCTATGCATATACTCGTTTCTCCCATAATATATCCCTTTTAACGAGACTATCTTTAATATGAATTTTATTTGTATCACCTTCCACACAAACACGATGACCTTTAATGGAACAAATTTGTGACAAATCACTTTACACAACTCCTCTTTCATGACATTTATGTTCATCTTTAGCAATTTATAAACCGACTTGACAGTGTATACTTTGATGTATCATTCTTCCAATCATTCTATATATCATTTTCACTATCCTTCCACCTTACTCCCTTTAACTATTCCGCAAGTTTTTTCACTAACTTCTTCTCCCGTTAGAATAGCTCTTTCCCCCACCTCAGCGCCCCCTCCCAACTACCTCCCACCCATCTCTTTAACTCTTCCACAAGTTTTTTCACTAACTTCTTCTCCCGTTAGAATAGCTCTTTCTCCCACCTCAACGCCTCATCCCAACTTTCTCCCACCCGTTTAACTCTTCCACCTTCGCCCCTTGGTCCATTGATACCAAATACAACCTATCATAACGGCTATGTAGATTGCCTCATCCCACCTATGACTCTTTCCAAAATAAATCACTTATCTCATTCACAACCTTCTTTTTCTACAACGCCTCAAACCAATTAATGCTTAAACCCTTTTCCCTAATCTCCACCTTTTTCACATCTCACCACCATATTAAACTAACTCTTTTGTACTTCTCTTAACCTGACTGTCATATAAATAATAATTAATGATGTATTAGAACTTTAAAAACAATAAGGGTGGTCAATCCAAGAAAAATGCCACTAAATTTCTTTCTTTAAGTCTCCCAAAAATGACTTATTAATTTATAATATTAGTGATAGACTCATTTTTGTGTTAAAAAACTTTAAATCTTAAATATTTTGGCCCACTTTTTAAAGGCCACTTTTGCACTATGTTGTTGAACTATTACACTCATAATTTGTTTGTGAACTAATAATTTGATCATTTTTGAAAAAAAAAACAATTGAAAGAATGGAAATTTAAATTGTCTATATAATAATGTTGAATTTTCTTATTTTTGAGTCAATTATTTACTTATTTAATTGTGTTTTTTATGAAATATATTTTTTTATTAATGTAATACAATCTTAAAATAATAGACCTCACAAATAAAGTTAATTTTAGATTTCACATTGCGTCAAAACGACCCAAACCATAAAACATAAATTAAATGGATTTTTTTTTCAAAGACGACAACTACATAGAAACATATAAAATATATATTTTCTATAAGGTTTGTAATATGTTTCTTATGTGCACTGCTATATATTATTGGCGGATCCATAAATTTACGTTTAGTGGGAGCGAGGCAATAGTTATACTATTTTCTCATACCTGTCTTGAGAAAAACATAAATATTATTTGTTGATTGGAAAATAAAAAGTATCAATTGAGTCCTAAAACATCTTGAATGTTGGTCATATTAGTTCTTTTCAAGATGATTTTTAAGAAAACTTTTTCTTTTTTGTGATAAGAAAACTTTAGCTTTTATGAGAAACTATTTTCACCAACATTTAAATTTATTTATGAAAATTTTGATATTTGTATTTTTTCTTTTTAAAGACTAAATGGGTCTCCCTAAATTTTTAAGGACGAGTTTGAACATTTAAAAAGATATTATAAGTTTTTTTAATAGGCACAAAATAATTACTAAGCATTTGAAACTAAACAAATACTTAATTTATGGGGGCAACTGCCCCATTGTGATACATATTGATCTGCCAGCTATAGTCCGTAAATAGTAATATAGTGATAGTGGCTGATTTTTGTGTGTGTGTAATAGTTATGCATATATGTGACTTGGTTATGAGTACACATATCTCATATCAAAGAGTGATAAAAACAAACTCGTATCACAAAGAAGAAAGGATTGATTTTGAAGAACTATCACTTAATTTTGAGTAGTACTATCAATATTCACTCTAACAACTTTATGATGCATTATTATCATAATAATAATAATAATAATAATAATAATTATTATTATTATTATTATTATTATTATTATTATTATTATTTTCTTAAAATAGACGATAAAGTCTATTATAATTAACTCACATAATTGCGATAAAAAAGACTCT
>JBBPBP010000003.1:5007938-5024287 GCA_037974735.1 Cicer chorassanicum
ATAATTAGCTCTTAACTTGTACTACAAATACAATAATTTTAATAAAATGATGTGTGAACCTCTATTTTAATTAGTAAAATTGTAGGATTCTAACTATCTCTAAATATTTGAAATGGCAACTTGACTTTTGAAATTACACGATATCAATCAATTTACACTATTTTTTTCAATCAATTATTATAAATTAAGTGTCGTTGAATAGAAATCAACAAAAAATTTAGTGTATATTTCATTTCATGGTAAAAATAAATAAAATACTAAATAAATCACGATAACTCACCTGAATTTTTAAATCCGTACTTAAACTTAACATCTCATAAATAACATATCTATTCAACATATTCGATGATGCTCTAAATTAATATTTAGCAACATTTATTTTTATGAACTAATTTACCAGTTTTTGAATGTCAAACTACCAAAACTTCACCACGCAATTAAATCCAGTCTCTCAATTACAAGTTACAACAAAAGGTTATGCTTTTGGCTTCCAAAAGGGTTTGATTGATGTTGATTTGCATCAAGTTGCACAAAATTGAACAGTTTGGTCAATTTTCAAATTCATTGTTCCCACTTCCTAGTGTAAAAAGTATTCTCCAACTTCTTTTGTCAGTTAACCAAATTAAATGACTTGAGAATTTTATATTCTTGTTTAGCTGGCGACTGAAAGCATCAATAATGGCAACTCTTACTATGTGCTCAAACACATGAAAAGTTGGTGTATGTATCTAATAAGACAGATAACAAGCTTATCACTTATCATTTATCTATTATTTTACCTTAGGGAATAAATGCACGTGGATCGTTTAATATCCCAATCCATTGAATATTGTTGTTTTACACAAGCAGTAGACTCCAAATTATAGCTCAACTTGTTACTCCCACTCCATTAAAAAAAACTTGTTACTCCCTCTATTTTATGCAACTTGTTTAAAGTAGTAAATAGTTTGACACATTAGATACATAATTAGATGTTTTAAGTATGTGGTTATAAATTTCATTTTTCATTGATGCATATAGAATATCACTAATCTTTTATATCTTTATTATATAGTATCAACTCATTTAAATATTTCTGACATATTTTTCTCTCATGATTCAACTTCGTTTAAAAGATTAGCTCAAGTTCAATAATATATTTTTTAGCTATATAAACCTCACACTATATCTCCTATCAATATATGCTTCATTATAATCCTCTCACACACCTCAATCGAAATATTACTTTTTACAAAGACAAAAGCAATTCATTCTCTTTAAAAAAACTTGACACAAGCTGTGCAAAGATGTAAAAGAATACAAGTAATTTACAGTTTAGTAATTGATACAACTCAATTATTACAAAAATCACATCACACCAAACAATGATGTCTCTATTTGTCAAATGATATAAAACAAATAATGTTGTCTCCATTATATTCAACTCACATATCCTTCCAACGATTGTTGCCATGTGAATAAGCTTCTCACCCCCGATTAGCCAAACCATTTGCATTAACGCCCAAACACCACTAATAAGTCAATCCAGAGTGATATATACAAGATGATAGCATATATATATATATATATATATATATATATATATATATATATGGAATTGCTAATCTACACTCACTTAATTTACAGCAGTATATTAGTAATGTACACATTTTCTATTTAGTTAAAAAAATCCAACATTTTTTTAAAACAATTATTGGCAAGGGGTACTACTGTAATTTACTTGTTATTATTATTTTAAAAAATAAAATACTAAATTTCATTTTTCTTTTTCTAGGTGTTGTTTTGCCACAATTTATTATCTATTATATATTTATACATCACAGTTTTAAGGAAATTATGACATTCCCTTTATTCAAATCTTGATCTATTTTTCTTTTTCCTCTTCTCTCTCCTCATTACTTATAATTTCCTATTCCTTTGATAAACAAAACACAAAATAAATGTTTGTTATTGGTCAATTAATTTAAAGACATAAGTCAATTAGTTAAAAAAAATGTGTATTTGGTTATTAACATCTCTTAAGTAACTTACAGATAAAAGTGTAAGAAAAGTTATAATACATCAATTATAATTTATTGTACAAATTATATACATGATAAAAGTTTAATACTGTGCATAAGTCTAAAAATTTATTAATTCACAAATCATAATGTACTACAGAAACATACTAGGAACATGTGTAAGGATTAAATCAATCCATTTTTACATTAAATGATGATTTCAAACTTTTAATATTCAGTTTAATCTAAAAAAATTATTATTATATCTATTCTACCATTAAAATTATTTCTAAAAATTAATATTTATTTGTATAAAATCAAACTATTCAATTTATGCACGAGAACGGGAAGTCATGTAAATGCACAAATATTTTGTGAATTGGTTATCTAGCAATGCATCTACATCAATTACAACATTCACTTATATCATCCACATTTAACAACTACCAATTCCAAGCATTTGAACAGTTTATGAAGTATATGGATCATGATCCCTAACTGCTCATCTTCCTATCTACGAATTTTTTCCTAATCATCATACAATCAAACCTAGGGGTATAACAACAACACTGTATATTTGTTTCCCCTCGTATTGAAGACCTAACATGTCTACAACCAAAATATTTATCTACCAACAAACTGCATAGGTGACTAAATCACTCAAAAAGACCACCCCTCCAACCAAATTGTATATCATACCAAAATGAAGTGCCTCGATGTTACCCATGCACCACCCGAGAAAGAGTATTATGAAACTAATTTTTATTTTCAATACACATCCTATTACAAATATTATGGATGTCCTTCCACCAATTTGATGCAATATTAACCCTACAAATCACATATAACCTATCCAAACCATAGTTTTGCTTAAACCAAATATCATTTTTTTTTTTTCGGTTTTCAACCTCCAACCCCACTTACTCATTAAAGCACGATTAAACTCTTTCAACTTATGAACACACAACTCACATTTCTCACAAAAAAGATAAACCTTATCTCATTTAATTCAATGAATCTTGTGGACTTCCTCACCATCTCCAAAAAAATGTAAAGAGATTTTATGCGAGAAATTGTACTGAGCAAAGTCTTAGAAGAAAATAAAATAAACTCGTAAAGCGTCTAAGATATCTTTGAGAAGCACAAGACAATCACTCATAAATAGACAAGTTAAACTTTTCTAGCTAAATATATAATCCTTTATAGACCATTTCTACCAAAATGATAATTTCATCGGATTTTTGTGTTTTGAGTAATTATTTAAAACTTAATATATATTTAATATTTATAATTATTTATAGTGTTTTATGTAATTATTTAAAACTCAATACTATCTCTAGTCCTATTTATAAAAGAAAATAAAAAAAGAAAACATTAAAATTAATGTGCTCATGAATTATTTTAATTATTTAATTATTTTTACATATATATCTCTTATTGAAAATTGTGAGATATCAAATATTCACTAATAATATTAAAAAGATAAAATCTTAATAAATAAGGTATAAAAATAATTTTAAACAATAATTACTGATGTATTTTTTTATATTAAACCAAAAAAAATTCCCAAAATACTATTTAATCATCTTTGAAAAGCCGAGAGTTAAATAACTTCAACTAGCAATAATGTAAAGAAGTCAATCATTAGATTTATTTGAAGAATATCCACTTGCAAATATGTGATGGCACCACTTGTTGGTTAAGCGTGAACTGGACTCATAGAGTCATAGTCATCATAAATGTGAAGAAAGAAAATAATTCTTCCTTGTTTTTCTAGAATAACTCTTTTACTTTTTATTGTTTAAGTGATTTATGAAGAATTGATGTCAAATAATTAAATTCAAGTATATTTGAGAATAATATTTTAGAAATAGATTTAAAAAATTAATAATAAATTAGAATTATATTCTTGTAACATTAATTATTTATCTTAAAACATTGCAAAGTTTATTTTTCATAATCTATATTTAACCTACCATAAACATTTTCTGATGCAAATAAGCGTGTATGCACAAGCCACTTGTTGTCATAATCGTAGTACTAGTATATAAGATAAGACAAGACAACCCATTCATTAAGGAATAATTCGATGACGTTTTAATTTGATGTCCATGCATGATATATAGGCATCTTTTAATTTATTTGAGTGATGATTTGTGACCAAGAAAAATATTAAAAAGTAAAACAAAGTCCGCATTAACTTCTATATATCATAAAAAAATAAAAATAAAAATTAAGCAGTCTACATCATAATACTATGACTCATAATTTGACAAGTGCTTGTCTCTCACTTTATTCCAATCCCTTTATTAAATAAACATATACGGTGACTAATCACATTATGCATATACTGACAAATTATATGCTTTTTAAAAAGTATTATTTTCCATGGTACAATTTCAATCTACGTAAAAAGCTACTTTTAAAAATTATTATATTTTTTCTTTTATATATATAATATTTCTAGGTGGTTGTTCTTATGTCATCGCTTTTAATCATTAATTATATTATAATTTTTTTAGATATATTATATATAGTTTACATTATAATAATATATTTAAAGTTACGATATTTGTTAACAAAGATCCGTTAATCGGTAAAGATTTGTCTTAATTACGAAGATTTTGGTGTGAATTTGGTGTTTGTATTTTTTCACTTAGCGGTCTTTGTAAATGTATTTCTTATATTGATTAAACTATGCAACTTGTATCTCTCAGTTTTTTCGTTGAGGTGTGAGGCTCTGTAAGGTTGAACAAAATCAATTGAATTGACCAAACTCGAGCCATTTAAATAGTCTATTTTGATATACGAGTGGATTATAGTGTGTCGTAAGTTACTTTTGTTCATAAATACAGATATATGCAGGTTTGAAAGTTCTGGTACAGATGCTAAAAATAACCTTTCAGTTGTTCGAATTTGACTGTTTCACTTAAAATTTTAGGTATAAAGTTCACTTAATTATCACATCACCGGTGTAAGAAATGAATTGTTTGATAAAAATTTAGTCAGACGTTCACAAATATATTGAAAGCTCAATATATACTTTTGTTCAAAAATAAATTTCAAAATAAAATTAACTAAAAGTTAAAGAAAATAACCACTTTACATAAAAAATAAAAATGTCATCACCTAAATCAACCAACTTACATGATCTAAAAACCAGCTTTAACTAAAACCCACCTAAATTGATCGGACCAACTTACGTGATCTAAAAACCAACATTAACTAAAACTCACCTAAATTGATCAGAATTGAACCATTAAATTATAATATTTAAAAAATCAAATCATATATTGAACAGACAAAATTTATGAGTTATAATTTAATTGGTTGAACTAGATAACAATTGAAAAATAAATATAGAGCTAAGTTAAGCTTCATAAAAAAAAACATCAATTAAATAAGTTCACAATAAATATAAAAAAGACTGTATTACAATTGCTTTTAATTAATAAAAAGTATGAAAAACAATAAACTGTATGTTAAGCCCAAGACATTTACTATTAACATAATTAACCTAGTCAAAAAAATAATAATTGAAACATAACATAATTTATTGACCACACAATAACATAATCAAATGCGCCGCTTTACTATTCTTCGCTCTTTTACTATTTTTCCTTTTCCAACATTTTTCATCACTATCAATAAAATCCTATTTTTTCTACTCCAACTTTCTTCTCCCTGTATCAAATTTTTAATAAGATCAGTGTATTCAAGTGGGGTGGATGCATCAATATTTTTCTCAATGCTTTTTCAATTTTCGTTGACTAATGATTTTTGGTGTCGAACCAAACCAGTTTAATCTCTAATTCTCTGTTGAATCGGTTAGTCCAATTCAATTTTTAAAACATTGGTAAACTGCAGACTTATGTTTTCAAACACTCACTTACTCTAGCACTTATTTTTTGAATAGGTAATAAATCAATATGGATCTACAATTTGGAAACGAATCTATCATAAAGTTGGTTCATTAGATAAAAGAGTGGACGTTGAAAAGAAAGAGTTAACTAGTTTAAGATCGAGTCTATATATAGAATATAGATGAAATAGATTTATCGAATTAAACTTTGTAAAGTCTGAGTTTGAACCGTTAAAAAATTTAAGACATAAATTTGACTCGTAGCATGTCATAAACTTTTTTTAGTCTGAATGTAACCTTTGTGAAAGTTGATTCGACGTGTCGGCTTATTTAAAAACATATATATTTATATTAATATTTTTAAATAAGTAATCATATATAAGTTTATAGATAAATAAAATTAAGTATTTTTTTATATTTAACATGATACTTTAAATAATTTGGTTTTTATGGCATATATTTTAATTCTATTTTATTAAATATTTTTAAAAATTAATGTAAAATATGGTTAAATTATTAAAAGTTAAGAAATTTTTAATTTAAAATTCAAAATCTAATAATAATAATAATAATAAAATTATTCATATTTATTTAAATAAATTGATTTGATAAATTTAATAAATTGGTTTAAATATATTTTTGGTCCCTGTAAATATGACATTTTTTTATTTTGGTTCTCGTAATATTTTTTTTTTGTTTACATCCTTGTAATATCAAAATAGATTTATTTTTGGTCCTTACCGTTAAGTGGACGTTACAAAAATGTTAACTCACAAAGGGAAACAGTTTTTGGTCCCTGTAAATATAACACTTTTCAGTTTTAGTCCCTGAAATTTTTTTTTTTTGAATTTCATCCCTGCAATATTCAAAAATCTTTTTAAATATAAAATAGGTTTAATGATAAACTTATGCCAAGTAATGTTTAAAATATTTTCACTTCAATAATTTAAAATTTATTAATCTTCTGTTTTATTTATTTATTATTATTAAATTAATTTTCATTTCTTGTTTCAAAAAAATCACTAAAATCTTATGTTTTATTTAATTATTATTATTAAATTAATTATATTAGTATAAAATAATTATTAAAATAACTTTAGATTTAAGTTTTATAATTTTAATTAAAATCTCCTTTTACGCTTTAGATTTTTTTCATTGTAACTTAAAATAAATAAAATATATATTAGGTGATAGATTTATTTTAATCATTATTTTATACTAATATAATTGTAGTTAATATAATATTAATTTTATTTTAATTATAATATAATATTATATGTTTATTTTAATTATATTATATTATATTATATGTTTATTTTAATTATTATTATTAATATAATTAATATAATTAAAATATATTAGGTGATAGATTTATTTTAGTATAAAATAATGATTAAAATAATATAATATTAACTACAATTATATAATATAAAATAAACATATAATATTATATTATAATTAAAATAAAATTAATATTATATTAACTAAAATTATATTAGTATAAAATAATGATTAAAATAAATCTATCACCTAGTATATATTTTATTTATTTTAAGTTACAATGAAAAAAATCTAAAGCGTAAAAGGAGATTTTAATTAAAATTATAAAACTTAAATCTAAAGTTATTTTAATAATTATTTTATACTAATATAATTAATTTAATAATAATAATTAAATAAAACAGAAGATTTTAGTGATTTTTTTGAAACAAGAAATGAAAATTAATTTAATAATAATAATAAATAAATAAAACAAAAGATTAATAAATTTTATATTATTAAAGTGAAAATATTTTTAACATTACTTGGCATAAGTTTATTATTAATAAAGATCAATTTGTATGTTGTTTTATATTTAAAAAGATTTTTTAATATTGCAGGGATGAAATTCAAAAAAATATTTTTCAGAGACTAAAACTGAAAAGTATTATATTTACAGGGACCAAAAATTGTTTCCCTTTGTGAGTTAACATTTTTGTAACATCCACTTAACGGTAAGGACTAAAAATAAATCTATTTTGATATTATAGGAATGTAAACCAAAAAAAAAATTTACGAGGACCAAAATCATAAAAGGTCATATTTACAGAGATCAAGAACATATTTAAACCTAATAAATTTCTAAAAAATATTGTCCTTATCTATTTTATAAAAAAAGTATCACCTAATTAAGATATGTTATAAGCTAGACCATAAACTTAGCTGAGTGGACCCTAGTCATTATAGCCTTTAGCTATTACATAAATTTGGATGGAATGCGGTGACCACACATACATTGATTGTCCGATCAATTTAATCAAAATTGGACTGCCCAAATGCGCATGCTACTCTTTAACGACATACAAATATACAATCCACAAACCATTACTCTCATATATATATATATATGGAACAATATTCTTTGTTCCCATCGTATATTCTTTGCGCCAAGATTTACGATTTATTTGTTTAAGATTCTAAAAAAAATCATGTTTGATGTTTTAGTTATATTTATGTGTAAGCTTTTTTCAAACATTATTTTGTTAACAAATGATTTTTACGTTGAAAATAAAATATCAATTTTGAATAATTTTTTATGAAAAATATTTTTAATAGAAAAGAGAAAAATAAAAAAAAAACATCTTTGAACTTTAAGTGCTTGTAATATTTTACCATATTGAATATCATCTTTTCTTTTATAATTAGTAACAAATAAAAACACACCCTTATATTAATGGATGAAGTATAATATTTCCCACTCATAATGTTTGTTCCCATCATTCTAGACATTAAGGAACAATTAAAGCAACAATAAGATTAAATAAAATATAAATAGAGAAGCGAAACTAACATACATTAAATATAGAGAAAAATTTATTCTAAATTTGCATCTCAATATCTTATATATCTCTACAGCTATCATTGAACTCTAGTTACGTGACTTAGTTGAGTTATCTTTAACAACATTATTGAGTGATTTTTAATTTATGCATTTAATTAAAGTTGACCGCAAACTAAAAGGTTGTGGTAATAAGTGCTTTAATTAGGGCACTTAACACCCTTGAAGTATATGTTAAAAAAAATTCTATAATTTAAAAATATTAAATGCAAAACTTCCAAAATTTTATTTTCACATTCAATATTTTCTATGTATAATCATAGAACAAATGAGCTAGTTCCAAAAAAATTACAAAGAAAGAAAGAATACAAACTATGGTTTTGTTTTAAGGGTTGTTATCATTCAGTCTCACAACATAATGCATGCTGTCATTCAGCCTCGCAATGCAGGCTGGCTGATGTATTAAGCAATAAATATATCCGTAATATTGAATTTTTTGTGTGTGAACTCTTTGAATTTTTTTATTGTTAGTTGTTGAAAACTCATTATCACATAGTTAAGATGCGAAAATGAAAAGAGAACTAGAAGGAATACTTGTCATTCGTATATTTGAAAGAAAGCCAAACCCAAACTCAAACTATATAATAATAACTAGAAAAGAAATAGAAAAGTAATTATTTATATGTAAATTATAAAGTTTAAATATTATTATAATTACAAATTAAACAATATAATATAAATTCAATTTTATTTTTATAAATTATATATATACATATATATTAAAATAAAATTATTATCAAATTAAGTCAATAAAATATAAAATACAAATAATATTTAAAAGCTAAATTATTATATATCACCGTTAATGATTGAAGAAACATATTATCTATATTTATATTTATTATTGTAATGTTAAAAAATATTTTTAAAAAGAATCAAACTTGTAAATACTAAAGATAATAAATTTATACAAATTTGTGAGAAATTTTAGGTAAACCACATTTTTCGTCCTTGAAAGTATCGCTGTCATTTTGGTTCTTGATTCAGCTATAACTTTAAATTAGTTATCGAATTATCAAAATAGTGTTGGAAAGATACAACTTACTACAATAAAAATTCCTGAAAGATACAATTTATTGTTAAAATAGTATGTAATCATCATGACGTCAGCGACTAAATTGACTGATATTTTGAGTACTAATTTGAATTTTTTGCTAAGTAAACTCAGGGACTAGAGTAACAACGTCCTACACTTTGAAGGACTAAAATGATAGTTTACCCTTAAATAAAATATAATAATTGATAATTGGCTCGTGCCAAACACATGTTAGTAGTACTCACTCGTAAAAATACATATCATTTTGTGTTATAATGTGTAATTCAATATTTTGTCATGTAATAACAAAATATATACTTTTTTGGGTCCATAATCACCGATTCAAAATGTTTTTTTTTCATCAATTTTTCTAAATAAGTTGTTTTCACATAAATTTAGTTTTCTTTTGTGATTTCGTTTTCATAGTGTGTCGTTTTTTGTTTTTCCCGTCTTGGTGCAATGTTTTTTTTTTCTCGTTTTTGTGTAGCATTCGTTTGATTCAGATTCACATATTAATTTTAATCTATTACAAATTTCAATCAATGACTTTGATCTTCGTTAACACCAGAGATATGGAGGCATATGTGTTCCATATACTTAAATTTTGTCATATTTATAGGCACGTTGCCGTTTTACACTATTAACTTGAGTAATGTGAATTTGTTCGCGGATTCATCCTTTTTATTTTTAACAAATTTGAATTTGCACAGCATCGATGTATTCTACAATTTGAATAAATGAAAATCCTTTTCTTTTTATAAAAAAAAATAATGAACAAATATAAGGAATATAAGTATAACCAAAAAGTCATTTTTTTAATGATCTAACTTTTGAATTCTAACATGGGATACTTGAACACAATTAAATATTTTTTAATATCGTCTCATCAAATTTATAACCCCTCGTTAAAATACATTCAAGTGGCATGAATTTTTTTTTATTTTATAAAACATTCATATTTTATGTAATATGTTAATAAAATGTATAAATGTCAATAAAATCAAATTTCAAATTTAAAATAAATACATTTCAATACATTTTTAAAAATTAAGTTAATCATATATATTTAAAGGAATACACTCCCTTTGTCCTAAACTAATTTTGCATTTGCAAAAAATATTTATTCTAAAATAATTGATCACTTTCGATTTCCATGCAAATGATGCTATTTATGATTTTATGGTATGCTCTTGTGTCACTAGTAAAAAAAAGTGTTATGTTTGGAGGAAACACTAAATTTTTAATTGTAACAAAAATAAAATTATTCAATAATTAATTAAAAATAAATTAATAAGTGGGGGCAAGTCCCAATTAATTATATGCAATTTTGCCTCCTGCCCTGTGTAAAGTATGATTTTATATATGTGTTTCTTATTTTCTCAAACGAAAAGATCTGCTTGTCTTGTAGCCTTTCCAAAACTGGATCACAAGATTTGGGCCTACATATACAAACATGGATGAGGTTCTCGAGCAATTGAGCCCTTCTCAACGAATGTATTGTTGTCTATTATTTTATTTAGAGTTTTGTACCTCCGCTCCTCTACCTCCCACCCTCCATTTCAATGAAAAAGTCTATAATGTCCTTTTTTATTATGTATAAAACAACAACAAAACTTATTAGTCCACACCCCCAATAAAAAATTATCAAATATATCATAATATTCGAATATTTAATAAATTCAAAATAAAATAAAATAAAAAGTAAGATTTATTGATTTTTTCGAAACTTTGGTTAAAATGAAAGTTTCGAAATTGTATTTTCAAGTTAATTTCGAAACTTTGGTTAAACATAAAATATTCGAAATGAAATATTCTAGAAAATTATTTGTGTTTCAAAAATTTGAAGAATTTTGAAACATTCGAAACAAGTTTTCCAGAAATCATACAAAATTTCGAAACTTTATATGATTTCTAATCCTTCAAAACGTATTTTTCCAGATTTCATCAAGACCTTCAATACTTTTGTTGAACTTGAAATATTCGAAATACATATATTCGAACCTTTCAAATGTTCGAAATGCAAATATTTCAAAAGTTTCATGAATTATTCCCTGACTGTTTCGAAAATTTCATTTCCTGAGAAAGTTTCGAAATGTAATTTTTTTTTAACATTATTAAATTTAAAAAAAATAGATTTATAATATTATTATTAATAACATTTGTTAGTCTTTTTGAAATTTGGTATGAGTAGATTTGAAGTTCCAGCTTCAACAACGATTATCGATTTTACAGAAAAATTCACCACCGATCAAATTTTTGATTATATATATATTTAATGTTATATTTGAAACATATGTTATAGGTATTTCTCTCTCGAGAAGCTACATTTGAATGAGTAAAAAACATTGGAAGGTAAAATGGAATTTTAATTGTTACCATTCAATCATACAAAGCAACCGCAAAGAGGGGAAGAAAAGACAAATTAATTTTGGAATGCGAAAAAGGCAGAAGATATAAATCAAAATCAACAGTAACTTGTTCTCACAATGAAAATTGTCCGTTTACCCTCAGATGTATACCGTTTAACATCGGTGAAGGATGAAAAATTAGTGTTCGTTGTGGAATACACAATCATGATTTACTTGATATTGTAACCGGGCATTCATATTTGGGGCGTTTAAATAAAGAAGAGAGAAAATTTGTCAATGACATGACAAAGTATAAGTTTGCACCAAGATTCATTTTGGATGCTTTGAAAGAGAGAAATAAAAGCTAATCTCTCAATTCCCAGTCAAATATATAAAGCAAACAGTACTTATCGAGCTTCGTTGAGAGGTTCGTACACAGAAATGCAGCATCTGTTGAAGTTAATACAATAAGAAAATTATGTGCATTGGACAAGAAGATGGGAGAATTCAAATATTTTGAGAGATATATTTTGGACGCATCTTGATTGTATAAAGTTGTTAAACACGTTTCATTTTATTTTGATATGTGATAGCACATACAAAACAAATAGATATCGGTTACCATTACTTGAAATTGTCGGTGTCATGTCTACTAGTTTGACATTTTCTGTTGGGTATGCATACTTGGAAAAAGAGCGACAAGATAACTTTATCCGGACATTTGAAAAGGTAAGACAGTTGTTCGTCTCTGAGACTTTAATTTCTAAAGTTATTGTGACTGATAGAGATCTTGTCATGATGAATGCTATTAGTGTTGTGTTTCCTACTTCAATTCATTTGTTATGTCGTTTTTATATTGAAAAAAATGTTGGGGCAAGATGCAAACAATATGTGAAAAAGGAAGACAAGATGAAGTAATGGATTTATGGAAAAAATTGTATATTCGACTAGTGTGGAGGAGTATGATCATCACTTGCAACACTTTGAGCTAGTGTGTGCCGATATTATCCTTTTTGTTGATTATGTGAAAGATTTATGGTTGACTCCTTACAAAGAAAGATTTGTCAAGGTTTGGACCAATAAAGTGATGCATTTGGGGAACACAACATCTAACAAGTATTTTTAAATTATGATTTGTTTTGTTTTTGAAAATATGATTTCATATTTATGTGGTTTGTTTTAATTTTTATTATTTAATTTATTTGTAGAGTTGAGTCTGCTCATTGGAGATTGAAAAACATGCTACAAACTAGTTTTGGTGATTTGTGTAAAAGTTGGGATGCTGTGAATATGATGTTGAAGAACTAAGTATGTATCATTAAATCGTTTTTTTCACAAAACCATCCTCGATGTTAAACATGGGTATAATTCACCATTTTTTCGAACCTTTTCAGATTTTTTCATTTTGAAACTTTTAGATTGAATAAAAGTTTCGAGTGTTGCATTTCGAAAATTTGAGCTTGCTGGAAAGATTCGAAAATAATGCTTCGAAGATTTGGAATTGTTGGAAATTTTCGAATGTGTTCATTTCGAAGATTTGAAGTTCACGGAAATTTTTGAAGGTTTCATTTTTGTCTTACTTTTGAATTTCAAAAATTTGAAAATCCTATGAAATGTTCGAAGATTGGTAAATTCCTGATTTGGAGAAATGAAACTTTCGAATGAAATAGGTGAAAAAAAGAAAGGTAAATTTTTTGGGAGTTTTTATCTATAAAACTCAATGTCCAATCTATTTTTTTTAACACATTATAATTTTAAAAATTAAACATGTATTTTTACCACTAAAAAACAAAATTTTGACTTTATATTATGTTCTCTTTTACTTTTTCATATTTTATTATTTTTTTTTATTTTTACCTTTCTAATCTCTTTTACTTTTTTATATTTTATTATTTTTTTCTAATTATTTATCTTTCTTAATTTTTCATATGTTATTGATTTCTTTTCATTTTTGACATTTAAAATTAAAATTTACTATATTCAATCTTTCACCGTCTTTTTTCTTCCCTCTTTTTATATCTTTTCTAAATTTTTATAATTTTTTTCAACTTTTTATTTTTATAAGAACAATAATTACTATAGAAAGTATGTATATCACTTCAAATTTCTACATGTTTAATTTGCAAGTTAAGATTGTGAATTTGCAAATAAACTATATTATTAATCCAAAATATAATCTCACATAATTACATAACTTTTTTCTTTCTCTTCAATCATTTCAACATTTTTTTTTCTTATATTTTTTTGATAGAATGCATTTTTTTATTACTTAATACTAACATATATTGTTGTACATGATTAAACATAAACTCAAATAACTTGAGTTGAATCTATAATATATTTAATTAATTAACTTAATTTAATTGACTAAAATTTTAAAAATTATTCAATAATTCTATTTGATGCATTAGTTCAATTTTAGGGAGAGATACAAAACTAAAACCAATTAAAAACACGTGGGTTGGTTTGATTTGAGTTTTGCAATATTTTCTCACTAAATACAAACCCGAACAAAACCCATGAATAACATGTTATTTTTTTAAGTTTAATGTGATTGTCATTTTAAAAGTCTTAAAAACTTTTTTATAAAGGGAAAATTTGTTTTCACACATTATAGTTTGTTATATTCAACATATTTTGATCAATAAAGATGTAACTAATAGGTTTGCAGTATTTTTTCATGAAATTTGAATAAAACCAAACTTTTAGAGAATATTTTTAGATAAATAATACACGGGACAAATATCTGTCAATGATCAAATAGTTAAAAAAAATTTTTTTTTTTCACAAATTGATTAATTGAAAGAGAACCATGTATTTCACAAGTGGATTAACTCAAAGAGAAATGTGTCTTTCACCACTGGTATGTTAGTTAAAACATGATATTTCACGAATCAATTATAACTTCTAGAGTGCACAAGTGAGGTAAGTTTTGCACCATACATAAGTTAGTTTCTACTATTGGATTAATAAGTTCCACCATTGGATCAAATGAGATTTGATGATACTTATAAATCGAATGGTAGAAAATAAATTTGTGCATGATGCAAGATTATCTTGTGCTAATTAGACAAAGTCTAATTTACTATATTAACCATATACGAAATAAATATTTTTCGTTGGTCAATTAGTTAAAATATGACATATCATTAACTATTTTGTTAAAAGTTTAATTATTAGTATGTTTATTGAATGTCTTATACTTTAAAATTTGAAGAGTATTATAATAAATTAATTATAATATTAAATAGAAATTAAAAACGGGAAAATACATGGTAATACATAAACTATATGATTTGTACAATAAAATTATCATATTGATTATAATTAATTGTACAAATCATACACTAGACAAATTTTAATAACTAATTAATTATTTAAATGATGGTAATCTATGAATCAATTAGTTAAGAGAAAAATATCCATTTGATTATCAGGTGTCTCTTGAATATTTTTGTCGATAAAATTGAATAAAATTGTAATACACTATTTATGGTATAAATCATACAAGAGACAAATATTTGTTGCTAATCAATTAGTTAAAACATGACCACTCACAATTTATGACCACTCACAATTCAATTAGTTAAGGGATGAAAATGTATTTGATACTTGGGTGTCTCTTGAATATCTATATATTATATATAACAAAAATAAAAAAAATAAAAAATTAATAGATAAACTATAAATAAGTTATACATTTATCCGCTATTTGAGGTGCATATTACTATAGTAAAACATAACTTCAATAAATATAAGATACACTCACACAAGACCAATATTTGTCATAGTCAATTATTTAAAAGTCTCCATACAAACTAACACATGAGACATATTTGTTACTAATGCATATAACGTAAAAAATTTGTTTGGAAATTGAGCTAGAAAAGTGTGTAGAAAATTATATCAACTAATTATAATTTATTGTACGAATCACTCACAGATATATGTTACTCACTGTCACTAATCAATAATTAAAATATGGTCATTCATGAATCAATTAGTTAAGAGATAAATATGCACAATAAAAATGTTTGTCATGGATTCATTAATTAAAAGATGTTCCTTCACAAGTTAATTGAAAGATAAATGTGTATTTGGTTATAATGTGTCTCTTGAATATCTTATAAATAAAAGTGTATATAAAATTAAAATACATTAACTATAATTTATTATACAAAAATCATACACATGACATATGTTTGTTGCTGATGAATAAAAAAAG
>JBBPBP010000003.1:5024698-5044774 GCA_037974735.1 Cicer chorassanicum
ATAAACATTCTTTTTTTCTTTCTAAAAGAAAAACAAATTATATAATAACTTTCTATTCATATAATTTTTGGAACTATCTTCGAATTTTATAACTAACTATTTTGAACAACTATAAAAAATTTAGACTTTCGTTGATGACAACTATAATTACAACGTACTAAAGTTTAATAGATCACAAGATCAATCATTGTTGATAGATGAATGACGTCAAACTTTTAATATTTATTTTAATTTAAAACTTCAATTATTATATTTATTTTATTATTAAAATTATTTCTAAAAATTAATATTTATTTCTATTAAGTTAGATTATTCAATTTTCACACAATGATAGGGACGCGTGGCAAGACAGGAGTATTTTGCTAGTTTTGATAATAAAAAGAACATGTATTATTGTTTGACAAAAAAAAAAGCATATGTATTGGGTTCACAACTTGTATGGTGATTGGTTTTTATAGATAAATGGTACTAGTTTTGTTAAATTGTTAAAAAGAAGGCATAATATTAGCAACAATTGGCAGCAGAGATTAAACCATAGAACTTTTGTATATAATTTATTTGATGTCTCAAATGAAACTTGAAGTAGCAATGTCGATTTACAAGAAAGGGGGGTTTGAATTGTAAATGTTCATATTTAAAAATTCCTGAAAAAACTTAAGAAAATAACTCAAGATTGATCTTGGTTGTGAAAACAGAAAACGGAGAACGTTCTTGGTTTTAACCAGAAAAACGGAGAACGTTCTTGGTTAGTTAAAATCAGTAATTCAGTTTATGTATTTAACTTGATAATCAATCAGACTGAAAGTAAATAGATAAGGGAAGAAATACCACACAAGGATATATCCTGGTTCACCCAACTCGGGCTACGTCCAGTCCTCACAACTGTGAGATTTTCCACTAAGTGTTCAAAACAAAGAACCTTCTTGGTTTTACAGCACCTAGCTCAGATCAACCTTGATCTATTACAACGTTAAAACCTTTCCACCCAGAAAGGAGTTCAATCAGGCCACCTATCAACCTTGATAGGATTTCTTACAATCTACCCAAAATATACTAAACTCTTATAGTTTGAGTTTTACAATAATGATGAGATTGTTTTGTTAGAATCTGAGATGTCTCAACTCTTGTTTGAGATCTGATTCTTTGGAAGAGAAATACACGAAAATGATTCTAAGAATCGAATGGGAAAAATCAGAATTGATTCAATGTATGTGAGTGAGAGTATTCAAGTATATAAGTGTATGTGATTGATGAATTTTCTTAGTACTTGAAGCTCTGATTTTTCCTTGAGCTTGGCCTTCCTTTTATAGGTGATTTGAGCAATTAATTCAGGTCAGAAAGAGCTGTTGGGAGTGCTCTGTTTTCCTCTGACACAAGCAACCTTTCTGTTGAAAAAATAATCCAATGATGTGACAGTTTTGGGCCTTGCTTGACTGGGCTGTTTTGCTCAATTTCAAACAGATTTTCTGCGTTTTTAATGACCCATTAAGCTTCGAAAATACTTGATGATAATTGAGCTTTGATCTGGGCATTTGATTTGATCCAAAACAGTTTGGAAAGTAATGAACAACTTCTGCAGAAATAAGAGAATCGATTCTGCAGAAACGGAGATTGATCTTTGAAGCTTCATATGTAATTATTGATGTTACAGCTTTGATCTGGAGTCTTGATTATGTCCAAAACAGTTTAATGAATGATTATAAACATCTGCAGAAGTAAGGAGATCAATGCTGAAATTCTGCAGAAACGGAGATTGATTCTGCCAAAACAGCTTGGAGAATGATGATAGTCTGCTGGAGAATGATGACAGTCTGCTGGAGAATGATGTTGAAAATTCTGGAGACTGATCTGAACATTCTGGAGACTGATATGAACATTCTGGAGACTGATGATCATTCTGCAGATTGATGTTATCATTTTGGAGAATGATGTTAGCATGCTGGAGATTAATGTTAACATGCTGGAGAAAGATGTTAGCATGCTGGAGAATGATGTTGGCATGCTGGAGAATGATCAGAATGTTGTCAAGAATGTTGACAGTCAAGTTCAAATCTGTTTGGTCTTGCTAATTTGTGATCTTCTCTCTTTGCGATCCGAATGCCTTCTTTGACTATAATGATTTCTACTTGTTCCTTGCCATGTACTGATGAACTAGTATAAAATTCAGAGGCAAAAGCTTCGTTGAAATAGTGGAGGATTGATTGGTCAAGAGGCTGTGACGATCAATCTTGAAACTGGAGAACATTCTCCGTTTTCCAGATTTTGTTGTTTCTTTATATGTTCAGTTTTTAACTGTTTTCTTTGCTTTGCTTGATTCCTATCTTTGATTAATACACTCAAACACATATGTTAAAAACCAAAACACTTATAATCATAATTAACATTCTTAATTAACTTTTTGTTTGTTTTCATCAAAACATTAAATTGAGATTTTGTCTCAACAAAACTATCGGACTACTCCTTTGAAGATCACAACTTGTCTAGTAATAATAATTAAGTAAAATTAAATAAAATTATGTATATAATCCTTTAAATTTAATTCGTTACTTTCATCGATTTTTCAAATTCTAAATATATCATCTAAGTATCAAAACATGCATATTGTAGTCCTTTTCGCTAAAAAAAAAAACCCATAGTTGTTAGGCATTGACATGTTTTTAATGTTGCATAGGTGACAACTCCAAATAAACAAATTAGTCTCATATTGATCTTTTAAATTTTTTCTTTCCATATTTATCCTTTAAATTTTCTTTCTCATATTAGTCCTTTAAATTCTAAATAAAAATTATTCTTCATAAAAATATAAACCCAGAAAATCCCAAATTAAAATTTAATTTATTGTGCCTATTCTTAATCATTTTATTCATAATCTTCGTTAAATCATTCCAACAAAAAAAAACAGTTTTAGCGACAATAATCATTTCCCAAAGAAATTACAGATTCATGTTTTAGTTGATTAGTTAATACATAATTGAAAAACATTGTTAGAATGCCATCATTCATTTTTAGCAAGTATGCAACTTACTTACCTTATATTGAACTAAGGACAACATACACAACTAGTTTGTATCTAGCATGATTTGATCTTGAAAATGCATAGAGGTGATCTTTTTTAGCAACAAACAACAACACAAAACAACTGGTTAGAGACAAATGCTTATCATCGAATTCCAACCACAAAATCATTCACTCTTCAAAGCATAATATTCGCAAAGACATGTTACATATATATGTCCTATACACCTTTGAAAACTATACTAAAAAGAAAATACCTTTGACAAACTTTTACTTATAAGGTTAGTAAGATTATTCACATCTTTGTACTTGTGCCCCGTAAATAGAACACGTATATCATTATGAATGTATCTTTAAGAACAAATTACAAATAGTCTATTTTATCTCTATTATTCTATTTTATAGAATATTTTATTATAATTTTAGTTAATTTTATAACAAATATAGTATTTATTGAAATGCTTTAATTTTCGATGTGATGAAATAAATTTACATAGCACAATGAATATCTTTTTATATAAATTAGTGAGCCTCATTATAATTAGAATATTATAATCTATTTTTAGAAATATTATAGTATTTATAATACCTTCTTGCAATTTTTTTTAACTAATGTAGAAGGAGTGTTAAATATCACTATAATAAATTCACACAATTACAAGATCTTGAGTTCAAATATGATATTTAAAAACTATTTGATTCTATGTTTGTTGAGGCTCTTCGGGCTTCGTTAAATCTCCATTTTGCCATCGATTTGTGCTTCAAAGACCGGATTGTTGGAACTTAGTCCATAGTTTTAGGTATTTCTCTCTTTGTCATTAATAACAATTCGTTAGGTACACTTTAGTTAATCATGCTTTATCGCATCTTGAGATAACGCGGAGGAGATTTTTTTTTTTTTTTTTAACTTTTTGTAACTTTAAGACTAAAATCCTGTTGGATCTTAATATTTTTCTAATATTAGTGGATTTTTAAAAAAGAAAAAGATAATTAATGATTTATTATTGTAGTCAAAATATTATATAACATTGACTATTTATATATTATTTTATTCAATAATTCAAATTACTATAATTACTTATATTTATCGATATTAGAATAGTAATTAAAATAAATGTACTTTGCGGAACATATACTTTCAAAGCACATTTCTCTTCACAACTATTTAAAAATTGACATGTTATATATTATTTATTCCATGCACGTCAGAGTCTGGGGGATATCTACCCTAGTTTGCAATAATATGAAAAATGAGAATTTGACTATGTAAGATGATGAATATAAGTTGCCTTATTATTACATTTTAAATCTAGCATAGTGAATACTGCCTCCATCCTTTATCATAGAACCTCTAGCGAAAATTACTAGTATTAAGAAAAATAGTTGTAGCAATAAATTTATTTGAAAATATGTATTATTTTACAAATTTACATACACAGTTAATGATATAATAAGAAAGAGAAAAACTTTTACATTTTTTAATAGTAGATTAAATAAGTGTATCTTTTTTCACAAAAATATATTTCATTAAATATAAAAATTAAAAGACCAATTATTTACCTCTCTTAATCATTCAATGATAGTTTTGGGAAGATAACCTATATTTTCGAGAAATTTAATGTGAAAACTAATTTGCTTAATTTTTATACGTTAATCAAAGAAGTCTCTAACCATCCATTTACCATTCAACAAACCTCCTTTTCTCATTCTTAATTAGCTTAATTGGGCTCACTCTTCACTTAAGGCAATATCGAACATTGGCATGTCTCCCTCATAGACCATATTAAGACACAATTCATTGTCTATCAATGCAACACTTCAATGCCATAATGTATTCGGAATAATTTTTCTTTTTTAAAATTAAGAATAAATATATTTTTGATTTCTACAAAATAAATTAATTTTATGTTTAGTTCAGAACTTATGAAAGTGTCATTTTTGAAATGTATCATGTGACTTTTATTAACTACTTATATGTTTTATAAAAATGACAAAGTAATGTCATTAAATTTCGTTTATATATAAATTCTAAAAATAAAAAATATTTATGGATATTTATTCATATCAATTATATGTGATATTTGTTTTAAGTGGAATGAAAATTGAAATCATCTCTTATAAATTTTAAAACTAAAATTCATTCATCATCAACTAAAAAACTAAAATTCATTTTAAGTAAAAAAACTAAAATTAATCTAATTAGGACAAAAATGTATTTATCCTAATTTTTTAATTTCTTTATTTTTTTCTATTTCTCTCTCTTCTTATCTTGTTTCTCTCTCTTCTCATGCGCATAGTTTCTTTCTATCTCTCTCTTCTTTTGCGGAACCCAACCACCACGACGGAGGCTCCGACCCGAATCGGACGAGTTGAGTCTAGCTCCGAACACATTCAGGTGCTTCTTCCTCAATCGCATTTCGCTCCCATTTTCTTCTTCTCGTTTTCGCCGTCGTCACCGAATCTGTAAGCGTTCGATTCCATTTCTATTTCGATTCATGCCACAATCTCCATTGCTGAAGCTCAAAAACATTCTCTTTCTTTATGGGCACATTTTTTTAATTTCGATTTTCTTGTTCAACTATCGAGGCATTAGCTTGTACAATAGGCTAATTTTCATTTATATTTTTCATTTTCTGGTCATAGATTTTTATTTGTTTCTATTTCTTTTTTAGGTTTTTTAGGTTTGAGATTTTAGGGTTCTGAAGTTTGTGGTTATAAAGTTCTGTTGGATATTGATTTGGACGAGGAAAGGTAAAGAGGGTTAGGGTTTTCTTGAAAGTATTGTTTTTTGTTTGGTAACAAGAGAGGATATACTTGAGAAAAGAAAGAAGGTTAAGGTTAGAGGATAATGTGTATACTGTGTGTGATTCAGAAGTTGTCTCGCCGGGTTGCTACAGTGCTACCATGGTTGGTTATTCCACTGATTGGTTTGTGGGCACTTTCTCAGCTCCTGCCGCCAGCTTTTAGGTTCGAGATTACTTCGCCTAGACTGGCTTGTGTTTTTGTGTTGTTGGTTACTCTCTTTTGGTATGAGATTTTGATGCCTCAGCTGTCATCTTGGCGGGTAAGGAGGAATGCTAGGCTTAGGGAGAGGAAGAGGTTTGAGGCCTTAGAGATGCAGAAGCTGCGGAAGACAGCTACGAGGAGGTGCCGTAACTGCTTGAATCCTTATAGGGATCAGAACCCTGGTGGAGGTCGGTTCATGTGTTCGTATTGTGGGCATGTTTCAAAGAGACCGGCTTTAGACTTGCCGCCGGGGTTGGGGATTTCAAATTCTGGCATAGTTAAGGAGTTGGTTGGTAAAAGTGGCAAGATATTAAATAGCAAGGTTTGGTCTGAAAATGGATGGATGTGCAGTCAGGACTGGTTGGAGAATGGAAATTGGATTGGCGGCCCTATTCCAGGCAGTCCTAGCAACTGGAAGGCAAATGAGAATGCTGGTCTTTTTGGAGGAGATGAGCATTGTTTGACCGAGAGGTCGTATTCTGGTATTTTATATTTTGTTTGTAAGCTTTTAACATCGTTCTTCTTGAGCATTAGATGGCTCTGGAGAAAGATTTTTAGAATTAGTTCAAGGGAAGAATGTTCATCGGATGCAGAACATAGGGCACTCTTAGCGAAACGAGGTGAGAATGGAGAAAGTCTCAATGAAAGTAGAGGGGAAAAAGCTCGTAGGAAAGCTGAGGAGAAAAGGCAGGCGAGGTTAGAAAAAGTACTTTTGGAGGAGGAAGAGAGAAAGCAGAGGGAGGAGGTTGCAAGGTTAGTGGAAGAGCGTAGGAGACTGAGAGATGAGAAAGCGGAAGCTGAAAAAGATCGCACGAGATCATTAAATCCCAGTAAAGAAATAAACAGCAGGAAAGAAACTGAAAAGAAGCGTCAGGAAAAAAGAAAAGACAAAGATAAAGGGTCTAGTAAGAGCAACTCTGATGTGGAAGAATTGGAAAGAAGAGCTGGAAAGGAAAGTGAACGGAAGCGTGATGCCGAGAAAAAAAGTGAAACAGATCGTAGAGAGCATCAAAAATCTGGTTTAGAGAGTGGCAAGGTACAGAGTAGTACAGACAATGTACATAGTAAAAATGTCACTACAAACAGTTATAATCGAGGAAATACTGGAACCAGATACCTTGATCGCATGCGGGGTACATTTCTGTCCTCTTCGAAAGCTTTTGGTTTTGGAAGGGGAACTAATGTTCCTTCCACTGTGGCGAAAGAAACCAAGTTTAACTGTTCTGTAGATCATATTCATACTGCTGCAAGCAAGAGAGATATTTGTCCTCCAACTGCAAAAACAAGTTCGAATGGAGATGATAGGAATATCAATCACTCAGTAAGTTGCCTTACTGTCTGTTCCATTTTCTTTGCCTTTCATAATATTGTTATTGTAGAAGGTTGATTGATGTTGGAACATTAAGAACTTTTTTTATTCAATGTTATGTGGATTTTACCAATTAGTACTATGTTCAAATGTCTTTCTTTTTAGTAACTTTCAATGTGTTTGTTGACATTCTGAACTTTCAGTCTGAGATTTATGAACAAAAGTATAAGATGCTTTGTATAATACTAGCATGTAGACGGGCATCTGATGTGTCAGTCTTTTCGCTTTTATGGATAAAAATAATTGAAGTTACAAAATTTTATACAATTATTTAAAAAAATAGCAGTTATTATATTGGTAAGGAAAAATAAAATTGTAAATAATTTAAATAAAAGGCAAAATTGGAAAAAAAAAATGTTATACCATAACTTATTATCCTTTTATATAAAAGTGTTGATATTTGAAAAGTTCAATTATTTAATTGAATAAAGATGGATAGAATTGTTTATAAAATAGTTTAAATGAAGGGTAAAATTGGAAAGAAAAATCATACCATAAGTTGGTATTACCATCTTTTGGTAATACCTTTATATATAGTATATACGTATAGATATAGATTAATTTCTTGAATATATAGTTTTCATCGTTGTATTTTTAAAAAAATCTACAAGATAAACAATATTACCATGATGATTGTGCCCTGCAGGTACTTCCAGAACAGAAGGCATGGACAACACCTAAAATGTCATGGCAGCAATTATTTACTCGATCTTCATCTATTCCGCAATCCTCAAATTCAAACGTAATATGTAGACCAAATTCCAAAACTCAAGCAGAAGCCAAAAGCCCTCAGTCAGCTGGTCAATCACCAGTTACACAATCTTTTAATAATCCAATTCAATTTGGTCTTCCATCACCATTTAATATTTCCCCCCATCCAAATGGTGGATCAAGCAGCAGTAGTCTAGGCTTTTCTCCTGCAGTTGAACAATTATTCTCTCCAGTTGGAAATACATCACATGATTTTAGACGTGATGATCAAGAGCATTTTGAAGATCCGTGTTATGTTCCGGACCCAGTATCCTTACTTGGGCCTGTTTCAGAGTCCCTTGATAATTTTCAGTTGGACTTGGGAACTGGCTTTGGGACAGACATGGAAGTAGCAAAGCCTCACTCTTTAAAAAATATATCGGCTGGTTCTGATTTCAATAAGCCATCTCCAATTGTGTCTCCATTGTCCCGGGAAAAGCATGCTTTTCCTGCAGATGATGCAGCTGCAAGTGAGAAAGGAACATGGCAGATGTGGAATACTTCACCACTTGGTCAGGAAGGTTTAGGCTTGGTTGGTGGCCCAGGGAGTTGGCTTTTATCTTCACAAAGGAATGTGCCAAACAAGGATGATTTTGTGCTTCCATCATCTCAGAAGACTATGGCTTCCCTTTTCAACAAAGACAATAACACGATTTCTCATACCCATTCCCCTCAAAATGTTTTTCTTCCTAATGGTCAGAGCGCCGGGAACATCAGCCCTGTTACCAGTACAGGTAGTTATGATCCATGGTTACAGAGTACTTTCTTCCCACCATTTTCAAGCGGCATTACAGGCCACGAGGGAACTACCCAGAATGAAATTATATATGGAAGTCCCAATGGATCTGCTAGTAGTCATATACTTGAGAGTTCTCCGGCTAACAGTTGGTCCAAGTGAGTAATAACTGTTTGGCTTATTATTCTTTTAGTATACTAATGTGGAATCCCTGCTGTATATGGATTTTTGTATTATTGATCATTTTAAATTTATGAAATTGTTTTGGCAAATAAATGTGAAAATTCCCTTATTTTGTTTTCCCAAATGAGTCGTAGAGCTCTAAAGATTGATTGGTAATGTGGTTATTGGTGGGAATATTTTGTATCTTTCTATTCCTAATGAGATTGATCATGCTTGGTTGACTAAGTGATAGAACTATAATACAAGCTAGTGCTCTTAGTTTCTATTTATAAGCAATGGCTTACAATATGTTACCGTATATGACACGACTAAATATTTCAATGTGAATGCATATCTCTCAGTATTAATGTGCTGTGTTTATTTTAAGTGTGGTATACTACTTCTGGAACTATAGGTTGCTTATTGAAACTCTGACACAAGTCTATCAACTCTTGCTAATTCACCATGCATATTGCTGTAGGGTATTTTTTATCCGATTGTTTGCATGAGTTTTAATTCTTCCTAATAGCAAACATGCATATATGGTAGAAATAGCTTCGTGTTTTAAATGACAATGAACTGCTTTAAATGCTTGTTGGTTATAGTTTTACCGTCAGACTAGCTGCACTCACCTAAAATAGAGGTATATCTATATGCTTCTAAACTGTAATGTTGTCATGTTCACTCTGTATTTCTTCAGAGAAGAATAAGGAAGAGTAAATTGTTAGGGATAATAAACTAAGTAAAATGACATAGATGCCCTCAATGTGGCCTAATAGAGTCACGTCTTTTTAAATACTTCCCTAACGAGAATTCTTGCTGTACTCTCTTTTTAACACTCTTTCCAACTCATTTCTTATGATTGGCTCATTATTAAAAATGTCAACACATTTTAAATGGATAAGTTTTTTAAAAAAATGCTTTGTTTTTTTTGTTGTTAAAATGAACCAATTATAGTGTTGAAGAGTTTGTCAAAAGAGTATGTTGCTAATTTTCCTTAATTTTGGACTTTTCTGTTGTCCAATGTCCACATATTGATGCATATGAAAGGTAACTGTTTGATTTAAAAGGAATCTTGCCGACATCTTTGGATGCTTGTATTACCAAATACATTGTTGGATTTCTGCTGTTTCATTACAATGGAGGGGAGGGGAGGGGAGTGATTTTAATGAAGGGGAGTAGGGGAGCGAAATAGAGATACGTTTGGTTCAGAAAAGGGTAGGGGAAGAGAGGGGAGGGATTTTAATTAAATTTATGTTTGGTTCAAGGGGAGGACTTTCAACCAAACAACCTAAATTTAAAATAATCCCTCTCCTCCTCTCCAATCCTCTCGAACCAAACAAACCCTAAGGATCTATTTGGGAGTTTAGGACAGGAGGACTTTGGGAAAAAGGAAGGACGAAATGGAAGGAAGGGAGGAATTTTGGAGGGAAAGCCTTTGGGGGGTTTATTTTTCTTCATAATACAAAACACCCTTACTTATTGGGAACTCAAAATGTATTGGAGGATTTTGGAGGGTTTAAATAAATTCTTCAAATCCTTTCCATGTTGTTATAATACTCTAAAAATTAAAAATATATTAATTGTAAGCATTATCTACAAAATCAATCTCTTAAATAAGAGGGAAAATTTCTCTCTATTTTCCTCTCTTCCCCTCCCCCCATAGCTCTCTCCTTCCCTCCCCTCCCCTCTGAACTCCCAAATGGAGCCTAAGCAATTATGGATTTAGTTGAAAATTAAAAGTCAAATGATTACATGGATTTATCTGTATGCTATGCTTTTTACTCATGAAATGAAAGTTTTTGTATTGGTATGGCACAAAAGATAATGTAGTTGGTGGTGCTGGACTGCATACTTTTTTTTTTGCATCTATTATGCCATTTTCCATAAACGCATGATAGTTGATAAGTCCTTGTTGTAATTAATTTGGTTGACCTCTCTAGATAGAGCTTTGTAGACAGACTTGCAGCTAAATTGCTGTAAACTGCTGACTTGTTGAAATGAGGAATAAAGAAATAATGAATCATGATAAAAGTGAAAGTGAGAAAGGGCATATGTAATATTGGTGCAATCTACATGTCTTGTAAATGTAAAGTATTTTGGGTATAGCGTGTGACCCTTTTGACTGCTTGTGCTGACATTGTCTTATGTTCTTTTTTCTGATTATGTAACTTATGAGGCTATCTGTGACCCTATTGATGTTTGTAGATGTGTTCTTTCTTCTTAATTCTGTAATATGTTGTCCTCCTCCCTCTGCAGATGTAAATCTATATTGACAATATAAACGGCTGAAATCGATGTTTTGACATTGTTCTTTTGCTTATGATATGTTCTTTCTTTTTAAATAAGCTAGCTTATTTAAACTGGTAAATTTTAACAGGCTGTGATTTTTGTTTACTTTGCAGAAAGGAATGGCCTATACATGGTTCAGCGGAAAGCGTAGTAGGGAAGTCATCCGTATCGCGTCCCCATAATGGAGGTTTACAACCAACCTCTGATGTACAGTCATTTTGGTCATTTGATTAAAAAGATGAGTGACAGGGTAAGAGGGACATGATAGAAACAAATGTTGTCTCGAGGCTATAGTATAGTATAGCCTCGTTTTGGGGGGAAGAGTTTACAATTTGTTGTATCTTCCTTCCTTCTTTCATGAAGGAAGATTGATGTTTACATGATGTTAGCATTGATAGGAATACACGTTCGATGCATGGCAACAAGAGAGGTGTCCCCCCCTTTGGAGAATGGTGCCTTCACATTCCCTCTTGTCAAATATGCAGAGCAATTGAAGCCTTGTATGGTAAAAAAATTAATTAACATGATCCACTGCCTGTGAAAATAGTGTCATGTTTCTGTATGTCTCTTAATTTTCAAAAATCGAGCTGCATCTTTAATCACATGGTGCACAAAGTTGGGTTAAAAAACTCAGGCATAGTGGAATCTAACAGTATAAATGAGTTTCAAAAGTCATCCAATTATATCACATAATGTAGATATTTGTTGAGGTGAAGTACTAGTAAATCTATAACATATTCTTCTCACCATTGTCTCTTATTGGTTGGAATTAAAATGGATTCTTCTATTTTGAAATTAAACCCTGCTGAATTGAATTCTACATAAATTTAGTGGGAACAATTGGAAAGAACGTGTTTGAAAGAAAGTGTTAGAAAGTGTGTAGTTAACAATTCTGTTTATTGAAATATTTTAATAAATAATAATTAACAAAATGATATGAAGATGTGATATGATTGGATGGCTGTTTGTAATTAAAAATTTGTGAAGATGGATATGTACTATGCCTGAGCTTAAGAGTTAGGCTTATCCTTAAATTTAGGTTAATCAATGAAGAAATGAACAACTACAGAAAATATTGATTCAGAAGAGATGTTAAAAAAAGGTCAAAATAATGTTTTGACATGACATCAAGATGATTGAATAAACTATAGGGAAGAGACTACTGTCACATAACCTTTAAATCAATAGATTTTACTGTAAATCATCACCACAGTTTCCACATTACTGACAATTTTGATGATTTTGGTTACATTGAAGCTTTGAAGTCTTGTTTCTAAGTTACTGCATCAAGTTTCTGAACTATGAAAACGTTGATTAAGAGTAATATACTTCTCTAGTGCAAGAAGAATGTGCACTGCTTAAAAACAATACATTGACCTTTGTCAACCATATACCAAACAATAAAAGTATAGGCTGCAAATAGGTAAAATAATAAAGCCAATACCACTAGTCATTCTTACTCTGACTCACTTACAAGTGACATTCATCAAATTGGTGTTAATAATAATAATAATAATATCTTTCTTAGTGGCTTTCTCAAGGAAGAAGTTTACACCATTCAACCACTAGGTTTTGAAGTATATGATAAATCTCTATTTTTAAAATTGTCCTTTATGGCCTAAAACTGACACCTCGAGCTTGGTAGGAGAAACCAACATCCACATTCTTACAATTTGGTTTTCTTCCACTAATGTAATTATACATTTTATACTTTCCAAGAACAATATATGCATCTAAGTTTCGATCTACGTCGATAATATTATATTCGTATGTTCCTCTGTCTCTCTCATTGACACTCTAATCATCAAGCTTGATGTTAAGTTTGGTGCTCTTGCTTATCTTTTGTGTAGAGGTCAAACATCTTTCAAGTGATGCAATTCTATCCAAGTATATCTAAGTGATTACTTGTTTGAGTAGTAAATAATACTACAATAGTTTCCCTAGTTACATGTGCATAAGTACATTTGACAACTTAGTACAAGTGATTAATACGCAATATGTGAGTATTGTAAATCTTAAAATACCGAATTCGATTACCGCTAAAAAAATGTGATGTGCAAATAGATTCTTCGTGAACATATTATATTGCCTTAGTTAGGCTGTATTAAATCATTGATTTACCACACATTTCCATTCATTGTCTCTAATTCTAATAAGTTGGGACATTGCCACACAATTCTCCAAATTTAAATTTTTTTTACAGCTCAAGGTATTTTTTTTATAGAAAAATATTAGTTGTTTGAATATTATGCTAGCAATCAAAATTTGAGCCATAGAACTCCATTTCAAACTTCTTTGGGTGTCCCAGCTCAAGCATTTGAGCTAAGGTATTGATTTATTTTACAAAACATTCAAAAGTCATATCATAAAATTTATTGATACTATAGATGGAATTTAAGGAACCCTACTAAAACCAAGGTAGCCAACAACAGTAAAAGGACTCAACTATTTAGCTATTGCAATAAAACGCCAAATGCAAAGATAAGTGCAGTTGTTTTTGGTTCTAGGATCCTCATAATCACAGCAGCAAATGTTCAAATCACAGGGATCTGAACTGCAGAAAAATGACCAACTAGCATGACAGCATGTAGGTTAATTACTTAATTATTGACCAACTAGTGCATAAGTGGTTGGTATCAATAGTAATATTGGTAGAAGATCTTATAGATCAACTAAGCCTCTCTGGACCAGATAGAAACACTTCCAATAAGACCAAACTCCATAACTAAATGCAAACCAAGTCAACCTTTCATTGAAATTGAAAGTGAAAAAATACCAACAAAATTAATGTTATATGTGATTGTGGAAAATATATTTTTAGAAGTTGATTCAAAAAATAATCCAACTAATTTGAGAGAGAGGAATAAAACATCATATTATCATTCAAGTGATCTCCATAAATTCAAATACCTTATCTACAAAAATGATATTTTCAACCAAGAGAACATAATTTTCTAGAACGACAAATTGAAACTCTTATTAAGAAGTTTAACCTTAGATTGGTTTTTAAAATTTGGCAATTGGTTAAAATATAGTGTATCAAAAGATGTTATATTTTGCTTGCTTTGTAATCTCATGAGATCAAGCATTGGAGGACAAAAAGTTGTAATGCTTTTTCAAATGACAGATTTTCAAATTGGAAGAAAAATGATTGGTTGGGAGTCCTGCTGGAAGCTCTAACAATTGCTCACAATCAAGCTTGTTATTATGTCAATTCACCAAAGGAGCAAAGCTTACCACATAACATAGTTGCTCCAATGAAGTGTCACACGTTAGCCAATCCAATCAATAAAGGCTCATTGGTGAATTGAGTTGAAAACAAATGACTCACATTTACCAACTAGATCGATTCAGTTAATCAAACAATCTAAATTTACTTGTTTTTCATTTATTTCAGATTTTTTTTAAGTATAGAGATTAGAGAATAATCACGAGGATGGAACAAAAGGCCCAAATGGTAAGTCTCACTTTAGGCATACAAGTCTTTTGAAGTATATATATCCATACATACATGAGAAAAGACTAAACTAGCCACCTTATTCTATGATGATTACTGTTAAATTAAGAACATGACAAAGATCATTCGAAAGAAGCACAAACACACAACAACCTAGTGATGCAACATTGATTAAGAAATTTGCTATGATTCAGCCTCAAATTTGAGAAGTAAGAGATGGTTGTTGCTCCTCCTGCACTACTTCATGTTGAAGTTGCTGTGGTTCTTCTCCTTGCCAGCTCCACACAATGTCCTTAAGTGCTGGTCTAATGTCCTCTTGCAAAAGCTTCTGAAACTCCATTGTATCCCCATTGGACTTTTTAAGTTCCACAAGATGAAAGATAGGGGTAATCTCGAAAATTTCGGCATCAATATTTAGAGTTCCTTTCCTTCCTTCCTTTGGACCTTCCAACTTCAACAAACCTCCATCTTTTTTCTTTACTTTCAAGCAAAGACACTTGCAAATTTCTTCCAACTTCGAGATTATAGTTGAGGCCGGCTTGTTGGATGTAAACCGCATGTCTTTCTGTTGAATTTTGTCCTCGAACAAACCGGATAAATCGAAACCGGACGAGAAGGAGATGATATCAAAGGCATTTAAGTTGTTGCAAGGCTTTGCTTGTTGTTGTTTTGTCTCCGCAATAGAACCATCGCCGTTCTCGGAGACTTCGAACACTCCATCAGCATGCAGCAAAGAAGCTGGTTCATTGTTTTCGGTCTCAATAACAACAGGCTTCTCTAACCCCTTTTTAAACCAAGAATTTTCCATGATCTTGGCCATTGATATCCGAGTCTTAGGATATGGATCTAATATTTTGGACAACAACCGGCGAACCTCTGGTGCAAACCATTTAGGAAATTTGAATTCCCCTCTACTGATTTTCCTGTACATCTCCATCAGATTTTGATCATGGAATGGAAGATAACCAGCCAATAGAACAAACAAGATTACACCACATGACCATATATCAGCTTTGCTTCCATCATAACCCTTTCTGTTTATCACTTCCGGGGAAACATACGCAGGGGTACCGCATGTAGTGTGGAGTAATCCATCTTCGCAATTAGATTCAACAAAGGTACTCAACCCAAAATCTGAAATTTTCAAATTCTCATTTTCATCCAATAGTAGATTTTCAGGTTTCAAATCTCTATGATACACCCCCCTGCTGTGGCAGAAGTCAACTGCACTAACCAACTGCTGAAAATATCGCCTAGCAACGTCCACCTTGAGCTTTCCTTTAGCTATCTTGTTGAAGAGCTCACCACCTTTTGCATACTCCATGACAATGAAAATTTTGGTTTTACTGGCCATTACCTCGTAAAGCTCAACCACATTTGGGTGTTTGACTAATCTCATCACCGAAATTTCGCGCTTAATCTGATCAATCATCCCGACTTTCAAAATCTTTTCTTTATCAACTACCTTAATGGCTACACTCATGCCACTTATAAGATTCCTAGCATGGTAGACCTTTGCAAAAGTTCCTTGGCCTAATAATCTTCCCAGCTCATATCTTTGCATAAGCACACTTCCCTTCTGTAACATTTTGGTAACACTTTTTGCACACAACCAATACTTTTATCAATTATATAATATATTAAGTACAAGTAATTATGTTACCAGATGTGATGAGCTATTCCAAAGATCAACCATCTTCACAAAGATCGGGTATTGACGTTACACAACTACTCGGTTTTTCAGGCACATGAGTACGAAATAGATATTGGCGGAAAACTAAATATCCAATCTCATCAAGTAGTAAAAAGGTTAGCTCACATGAAGCTACAACCTCATTAACTTTGGAGAGAGAACTCTTTACTTTCAAGCACATCTTTCAGCATTCCTTGGTTTTGGTTATGACACTAGAGGATACTGAAGAATTTGTTCTTTAAAAACTTGGAGAATAGCCAAGGAATAAAGCAGCACCTGGTTAACTTTTAATTGCTCAAAAGGAAAACATGTAAATAAAGGCACACCTGAAAGAAAGATAGAATGTTTAGTTGGAAAACTTAAACAATCCAATCCAGCTAAATAAACAATATAAAAACAGTTCTATACACTACACATACACATAAGATACATAAGACACTGAAGGTTGTGATTAAATATCTAACTATATATAGGTAAAATTTAACATTTTTATATCAATAAGGATGCTGATAGAAACCAATATCAAGAGAGAAGTAATTTGATAAACAAACACTGAATTTATTCCCTGAGTATGACTGAATACAAAGAATAATTACAGAATATCACACTGTTTATACAAAGCACACACAATTTGACCATCCTATTCCAAGGATTCGAGAGCCTTGGCCTCTCCTAAAATATTCACTTCTAAAATTCCAGAATAACTGTTACAACATTCAGTTTTTCTATTTATTCACACCATAAACTGCCTAAAAACATAATAACTGCTCCTAACTGCCACAAATATTTGTCTAAACATAATAACTGCTCCTAACTGCCACACATATAATTAAATAACATAATAACTGAATTAAATAACACAATAGCTGTAATAAACAGTCCCTAAACAACCCTTAAACTCGCCCCCTCCTCTTATAAATATTCTTTATAAGAGGTCTAACAGATGCATGCACAAAAAACTAAAAAAAGGGACACAGATATCAAATTCAAAAACAAAAACAACATTATGTGGTTTTAAATCATAATGTAACAGGATTTGATTTGAGTAAAAAATTAGCCAACTCATTAATTACGGTTTCCTCAATTACTCTAGTTAACGTTAGCAGTATTAGGACAACTATAAGAGTATAAGCTGTCAAAATTTAAGACTAGGGTGACATTATTCTAAGGTGAAGCAACCAGGTTAAATCAAATAAAAAATCAGCTGATTAGATAAGCACCCTGTCTAAACACAGTTGCACATATTCGGATACGAGATTTTTCAAATATCTTAGGTATGGAAGTGTTAATATAAATTTTAAAATACATATGAAACTATAATTTTATAGAAACTAACTGAAAATGAGACTGGAGTTGTTCTGTTGATTAATTGATTATCTAATTACTGCTAGACTCTTTCATAATTTATTACAATACAATCATAAAAATCAAAATAGAATAAATAAATATAAATTCAAAAAAGTTAGTATACTATACAATCATAGAATAAAAATATATAAACAAAAAAAGTTAGGAAAGGGGATTTACATAACAGAAAATAGAGAAAGACAAAAGGGAAAGTATCAAACATCAACATAAACAACAGAAAGAACGACGAAAGCCTAATTTTTTTACTTAAACGTCAATATTTTTTGTTTATTGGTTTGCAGATCTAGACCTGTGCATATCCAAATGTATCCAAATCGAGTATGCAATATTTTTATGAAAAATATTTTCGATACATTCATGTCACTATCCACGAGCACAAGCATCTGTTATGTGTTCTACTTTAGTTTTAGAGTACACATGCTTCATAGCTGAACAGATTTTCTTAAAGTTGAGGGCATTAATGAAGTTTAAGGAAATGAAATCCAAACAGGGTTTAAGATAGACACTGCAAGCTTCTATGTGCATGTGTTTCCACTTTCCATCATATCATAACCTAACTCTCATAATCTTCCATTTTGCGTACCCCTCTCAATCAACACAATCCCTCACGCCTAGGACCAAACTATTTGGAACGTGACTTAAATGACCGATAGCTGGTGACCTAATATATTGAATAAACTCTAATACCATATTAGAATTTGGGGTGCCTCTTAAAACAATTTAAATCATATCTCATCTAATAACGTGAGACTCTCAACAACATATTCGGAAAGGATACCGATTACTGTAAAAAAAATAAAAATGCATCCTTTATAATTGGCATGACAATCAACAAATCTGTGTTCAAGATCACAATTCAATAATATTTAGTGGATAAAAATAAGCAAAGTATAAGATCATAAAATTTAGTTTAGTGGATAAAAATAAGGTTAAGATCTTAAAATTTCGGTCGAGTCTAACTCAACATATAGTAAAATCAGTTTTTAAGGTGAGTACTATTTTCCACGATTAAAAGTTATAACCACTATTCAAGTCCAACGTTCCAGCACAGTCCAAACCTAGACATCTGAATCGCGACCCACGTGGTTCAATAACACTCTCAAATCTCAATAACAGCCAAAAATACAAAAAAAAAAAAAAAAAAAAAAAAACCTCTAAAACAAAGGAATAGAGAAATGAGATTACTTTTAATGCAATATCAGGTAAAACTTTTTACAATATTAATCAATCACAAACCATGATTCATATGACTATTAAAGTATATACGATCAACGTCAAATATTTACATTGATTCAACAGTTACGATTGATTGATATCTTAAAAAAATATTTAAATTCCCAGTGTATATCAATTAAATCATAGAGAAATATACCAGAACCAAAAAATAATCCAACAAATGAAAATTTAAAAAATAAACAGCAACAACAAAGAAATAAACAAAACTAAGAAAAACAAAATCACTGAAAATATAATAACATCTTCTATACCATGAAGAGTAGTAAAGATCTGAAGAGTGTGTATCGAAGACTCAATGTACCTGTTAAAGGATTTGATGAATCATTATTATTCAGAATCAATCAGTTTGTGGCCGCAAAAATGCAATTGGTGATGAAATGAAGAAGTGGCAAAACGCAAGAATAGAGAGAAAAGGTTTTGTCGTTTTAACGTTTGTTGAGAAATATGAGAAACCTGGGGACGCGTTATTATGAGTTTGCTTCTTATAAGCATTAGGCCACTCGCTATTTGCCAATGATATTGACATTTAGTTGCGTCAGGGCCATTTATTTCTGATTTTTTTTATAAATATTTTATAATTATTATTATTTTACTCAAAATAATAACTAAATTAGTAAATAAAAAAATACTAAATCAACTCAAAAACATTTGAATGAAATGGTAAAATATCTCTTAGTTTAATCAGATATCTTGAATTTAAATTCAACATTAAAAATAGAATAATGTTAAATCTTGGAGAGATATTAGTTTACACAAAATAAAATAAAATCGACTCAACTCATTTATAAATTTCTATTAAAGACAATCAATTTAAGACAACCTGAATTTAAATTAAATAGATTAATTCTTATCTAACCCCAATAGAATTCTAGAATACTGTAGGGTCTATGAACCATAGAGATAAAAAAAGAAAAAATATGTAAAAAATTTATTGTATATCAAAATTTAAGATTTGTTACATTATTTATAGAAATCATTGTGTTTTCTTTTTT